>JANIJG010014865.1:21145-34510 GCA_024611175.1 Megaceryle torquata
AGAACTAGTTGTGAGTACACCTTTATTAGATTTCTACTGTCACAAAATGAATGACAGCAGTAATGTTCATAGATGCCATACCTTAAATTTCCTTAAGGTATGTAATAAAGCAGACTGTTTGTTTCTTTAAATATTTTTAACCTATGTCAGGTTTGCGGCCTGGGGGGTGGTAATCAAGGTTTGCTTGTTTTGTCTCCAGAGCTAAATAAAGCTGGTAATTTGTGATTATTTTTGTATTTAGCTTTTATTTTCAATGAAACAAAACCAAAACAAAGACAAGAGGAGCTGAAAAGCAGAACTACAAAACATTTAACCTGAAAACTTGAGACCTGAAACTAAAGATTTTTGCAGAGCTGTAAGTTTAACATGCTGGCTAATATCCATCACTAATATCAGTTTGAGAGAAAAGCAGATACACTTAGCATGTGGTTAATAGAAAGTCTTTAACTGCTGTCATAGAGACATCCCAAGGGAACAGAAAAGTCCACATTTTCCCTTTTTGATGGCTAAAAAGTTTTAATGGTTGCAGAATTATTGCACTGTAACAGGTGGGGATCATCTAAGTGGCTCTGTTTCTCTTTTAACTAGTTAGAGGGTTTAATGTCTAATGTGGAGACATGCTGGCCAGATCCACACAGTGAAGTGTTCCTGTGGTGCCAGAGGCCTCTTTTGGAAGATAGTGACAAATCCCTATTGACTTCAGCAACAGCAGAAAAGTCCTCTTATCTCTAGCATGGTGGCCCAAACCAAATATCATTTGTGATTGCTTTCGCCATCTCCTTGTCCATGTCCTGACAGTGGGCATTCAGCCTTTACCAGCATCAATAACCAGTGGCCTTGACACTTGGCAGCTATTGTCACCCTTTAGTGGCTGAAGTGATGTCTCAACTACTGATAGCACATTTGTATCCTTAATGACTAACTGCTCCTCATGCTATGGCAGTATTGTTTACTGAGCTGCTAGATTAAAATCTTGGTGTGTCTTATCATATTTGTAAAAGCCTACAGTAATGAATGAACTCAAATGCTGAAGTTACTGGGTGGATATGAAGCCTAAATATTTTGGTTGGTTTTTTGTTTGTTTTGGGTTTTTTTGTTTGTTTGTTTTTGTTAGTATGTATTTTTAAAAGTCACCCAACATTCAGTACAACTTCAGAACCCAAATGAAATTCAAGCAAGCTTCCCCTGAACAGTGGAATCTGAAGGTATTCGGACAGCAAAAACAAGCAAAATTGTTTCACATGTTCACTCTACACTGATGTAGGCTAATACACAGAACCTTTGAAAAAGGGTAAGGTTGCAAAACCAGCTGCTCAATATGTGAAAGATACCATAAACCAACATCATCAAGGCAAAGCTTGTCCTATCTGCAATTTAGAAACTAAAATAATATTCCATCTAGAGCATTTTTGAGATGTGTGCAGACCTGGGCCACAGAATTGAAGTATTAAAAACTGTTTCAGGGTTGTTGCATGAGTATAGGGAGGATTCTCTAGCAATGGCAAAATATCACCATGGACTAGCACAGGAGGTGGAACAAGCAACATTCATCCATAAACATCAAAGATATCCTGATAACAGTAAGAAAAGATAAGCTTTCATAATACATATTGGTGGGGCTCTCCAGAGCAGTCGGAATCAGTCTCCCTATTTCATTCTCATTTTTCCCAGGCCATGCTTAAGACCTCCTCACAGCTCTCTCGCTGTGCTCCAGCTTCTTTAAACAAGACTCCCTCAGCTCCCCGAGGCTATGTCTACATGAGGAAGTAGAAAATTTTTAGGTTGAATCATACCCTAAGTCCACACTATGCACATTTTATATCTGCTTCACTATTATATAAGCAAGTATGAGACTCCAAAATAAAGTAATATATTTCTTGATGTGAAATCTGCCATCCTCTCTGGACTTGAGTTTTCTATAACATGAAGCAGTCCTTTATCATGATATGCCTCTGATTAGAAAGTACACCATGAACAAGTCACACTGAAATAAATTATGTGCCAATGCATCTTTTTCAGATTAATTTCATATTTACTTTAGTTTCTTTGCTACATTAAAAGCAGAGCAAAATATTTGCTACTCCTATAGTTGAGAACTGCCTGGGAAAAACACCAGCTTTGATTTTATGTTTTTATGTGGGTAACAGATCTAAAGTGACAAATTATTTAAAAAAGAAAACGGTAAAGGTTTTTTTTTTTAAGTGTCATACAGGAAAAGTGCCATTTTATTTTCACACATTATATTTACACATATGAAAAAGTAGGTCAGTATTAGCTTATGATTCCAGTTCATTTTTATTCTTAAATACGTCTATCACTGGTAATGTGTCTCCTTTTGTGTCCCTGTCACATGTTTCCCATTCTAGCCTTATCAGAAAAAAAATCCATCTGTTTCCCCTCTTCAGTTTAATACTTATTTTCCCCCCCTCACTGTCTGCTCCTATCTTCTGCTCGCTCTTGAGTAGCCCTCATATCTCCACAGTAGTCCCGCTCTTTCATTTCCTATGCAAGTTGCCCAACAAAAGATTATGAAAGAAAAAGAGGTAAATTACAGATTAAGGAGGTTACCACTATTATATCTGATAGATTTAAGAAAATTTATACTAAAGTAGAAATCTCACCTCCCTACATCATGAGGGAGGTTCGCATGTGAAGTATTGAGAAAGTCTAGGTTAGAATTTTCATATACCATATTATATGTGTATAATTTAAAGCCTGATTGCTCAAATAGCTCTAAGGCTTTACTTTTTATATTCTAAATAACAGTATCGATTGTTCAAGAGGTTTTGATTTCTAAGCCTAATAAGAGTGAAATAAGATTGATGCTGTATTTTGTTTACTAAATACACATTTTTCTCTTGAATAATCTGCAGATGTATATGGATGGACATTCATATCTGTATGAACTTTCCACCATATTTTAAGACGCTCAGTGATTATATATTTGTGTTACATTACTCCAAAATAGTGTTTTCAAGTAGAAAATCTGAAAATACTAAGTAGAAAATAGAAAATACTAATTTTCTCTAATACAGGTAGCTTTTTTCCTACTTGTTCTATAAATCATACACTACACTGCAGTACTGATTCCCAGGAAGCTGGGATTCTGGAAGAGATGTTTATGCCAACTTGCAACACCTCTAAGGCAGGTGAGGCCCTTCTCTTATATGTTGCATAAATATTATTTTTAGATAATTCTACTAATTTTCAAGAAAAATTGTGATGAAAACAGTTTATTTGCACATTTTGTAGAGGCTAGCAGATTTAGTCATTGATTTTCCAGAGGCTAAAAAAAACCTAAAAATACATGTCCTATTTTGACACTTGGTTAACTTGTCAATATCGCTTCAACAATATTTTTGAAAACCAAGTAAAATGAGTTCAAATGGGAAAAAAAATTAGATGCAGTCATCTAAACAGTTCTCAGCCCATTCTCCCACTACAGGCTGCTGAGGAAAGATGGGAAAAAAAAAAAAAAAAAAAAAAAATCTTTGATGAGAGTTTACTAGAGTTCACAACCCACACCTTTCTCTAATGAAATTTCAACAGTGATAAGGGGCTTATCACTCAAACCTCCAAGAGTTTTTGAATGAGGGTGTTTTACCGCTGCTCAGTTACTTTGTATTTTTTTATATATACATCTATACATACACACACTCCTTTATTCCCACTTTTCTCCCATACATTTCTTAGCCTCACTTCCTAAATCCATTGAAAAGTACTTGAGTGTGGCTTAAAGTTTGTATGATTACACATTCGGGGTGAGGAAGGTACAAACTGATGGCTGAATTTTAGGTTTATGGTAGTGGCTATCTTATCGTTGCTCTTTTTGGTCTCATACAGATACAATAGAACTCATACCTTCCAGTTTACTAGAGGCCCAGAAATAGTAACCCACTGCTAAATCTATTTTTTATATCTTTTTACATGAAAACTATGATATCAGCATTCAACTAATATATTAAGAAAACTGAGAGATTAACAGTTTGCCAAGGAACTCCAGCTCACCAGTGATATTCTAAGTACCTAAAAGGAACCTAAAAGAGGGGGTCGGTTGGGGGAAGTGGCATGTAGTGCAAAAAACAAAACACACAAAAAAACCCCACAAACAAACAAAACCAACCTTGTTCTTTCACAGATTATAATCCTATGTAAATTGACTGTGATGAATGCTGGTTATGAAATGACTGAGATTAATGCTGCTCTCAGAAATTAAACTGAAGAGAGTTAAATAGCACTCCTAAAGTTACTGAATCATAACTCAAGTGAATAATTAGGTAAGACACAAAAATGCTACTTCAAGCTTATGATAAACAGCTCACATCTATAGGAATATTCTTTTGGGATTCTTTTTTTCCAGTTCTATTTCTTGGAAAAGGATGAGCATAGGAACAATCAATTATTTTTCCCTCTTTGTTCTGCAGTCATAAGCCAGACTGTGAACTGCTTATTGCACCACTTGATCAGCACGTTGAATCCACAAGATTTTGAGTCCTAACTCTGCTACATCTGTCTCGACTTCCATCCCATTTACCATGGAAGTACATGTAGAAATGTTTCCATTAATATTTTAAAAGACCATCTTCAGAAGGCAGCTGTCATTTTAACATTTTTGTTATGGGTTAAGTTTTCTCCTGACTCATTTGCATCTCAGATTTTTGCTGCTACATGTTAGAAGTGTTGAATATTTATACCTATATAGTGTATACAGAAAAAGTGGCATGGCCTACTAAAACCAAAATGCTTTGCTGACAGTTCAGTATTTTTCAGCTTTGATACTGATTTAATCATCAACATGTTTTCCCTTGTTTTCCAAAGGAATAAGAATACAGAGGCAACAAGAAACATACAGTAAAGCTCAGGTCATAGCATAACATGCTGACATATGTTTATTGATATGAACATTCCTGTAAACACATCAAAAACATTTATCTAGTGACAAGTTTTACCCAATTGCTGCAGTAAGTGCCTGCAGCAATGCTAACATGATATTCCAGACCTGGGACATTGACTGGGGACAGTCAAAGTAAATTGGAAGATCTCCAAAGCCCAGGGTTTGGCCTTAAGGTGATTTATTAAGTATATTTATTTGGCCTGAAAGAGATTTTATTGAGATTCATTATTTCCTCTGGGACAACACAAAACCAAATTTATGTATGGATTGAAGCGCTATCTTCAAACTTACTCTTAATAAAAAGAGCTCACTCAGTGGTCTTTAGTGATTCCAAAGCTATTTCCTGAAGGCAAAGGTTGTTTATATGCAAGGACTCAAAAGAAAATTGAAAAAATACAAGTTAACATATCAACATTAACAAGGGTATACAAATCAAAAACATTCATAATAAAAAGGAAATAATTCTTAAGCTTCAGAAGAAAAGTCTGAGCACATTTTATCTGGAGGAAAAAAAAAAAAAGAAAAAAAAAAGGAAAAGGCACTCAGAACTGGGAAACCAAGGGATAACATGCTTGACCTTCAGGCTGCTTTAAAGTAACAGTGTCAGAAAGTGTTGGGGCACTGGGCATATAATTTTACTTAGCCTTTAAGTCCAAAACTTTCATTGAGATTCTTGGAAGAGAGCATTAAGATGAAAATGAATTTTTAATAAATATAATTTGGAATTGTTAAACTGCTTTACAATTTTTTTAGTCATTTTTTTTTACCCATTTTTTTTTACCCCTAATCAAAGGCTTTCCTTTTTTTGTGTTAGAAACTTGCTGTGTTGTAACCTTAATCTTAGTTCTAAAAGTGTGTTCAGATGAAGCTGACTAATAAGGATAGAGTTGTTTCTTTTGGTTGATTTTCGTTTGCTGTGTTTTGTTTAAGTCTTTGTAAATCACATTAAATGATGTGTACACAAAACAGATGAATTCCAAAGACCGAAATATTGGGATAAGCCTTCTTTTGAACTCCAGATGTCAGCATCAAGCGACAGTTTTTGAGGAAAAGCCTTTCCTATCTGTCAGGCACAGACCAGCAACTCTCTGTAACAAGGCAGATGTCAGAAATACAACTGAGTGCTCTGAATATTCACCAAGATCATCACTTTGATCAAATAGGGAAGCACAGAACAGTCAAATGAAAGCACAGAAGTTACTCTATTAATGGTCAAATCTGCTATGGGATATAAATCAAGCAAAACTGAAGTGGGAAGAACCACTCACTTCACAACTTGCTTCCAAAATTATCTTGCTTTTCTCACAGTTTTGCCTACTCTAGCAAGTGCTTGGCAACTATCAAAAGGGAAGACTCATTTCTTAGCTTTCTTCTCAGGACAGGTAGGATTAATAACTCAGTCTCTGAAAACAATCTGATTGGGGAGAAAGACTAAGTAGGATTAAAAGTTATTGGCAATTCATCCAAAGGAAATTTCTAGCTTTGTCTTTTGAGTTTAAAAGTAAGTCATAAACTAATATAATTTCAAACTGAAGGAAGGAGATATGGGGATATCATGGCCCACATAATTTATCTGTCCATCATGGCCCACATAATTTATCTGTCCAAGCAAGTTATCTTGGCTCCTTAGTATTTCTAAACTGCATATGTATACAAATCTGTTCTGTGGAAACCTTAGAATATAGTTCTCAGTTTTGAAAGCTGGATTTAAACAAGCACACGTAAGATACAGCATCTTAGTCATATAGTAATAACAATGCAGAGGCAGTACTCATCTACTCGTCCAAGGTTATGCAGCTGGGAGCTTCACAGTAGCAGTTATAACAGTACTTGGAGTAAGTATACCCCACTGTGAATGGTTGCAGTTGTAGATTACATATACTATTTTAATTATGGCTGGTTAAGTTGCAGACAGTTTTATCAGCTATGATAAAATGGTATCATATTCAGTCACACAGTATTGTCCCATATCCGTCTGGGTTCTTAGTTTCCTTAGTAGTCAGAGGTACTCCGGCACCCAAATCAATATTGGCTTCAAGAGTTGTCTTCAGTATGCATCCAAAAATCAGAGCATTCGTTCTTCAGTGTTTGAAAATGCAGCTGTCATTCTGCAGTTTGGTGTCAAAGAATTAATGAATGCCCAAAACAATACACACATGGGGAAAGATTAACTACATCCAAATTATTGCTATTATATCACTACTGTATTTGCCAAAGAACAGACTGTCAGAAGATTTTGTGTTATTTTTCCTTGAATTTTATAACTACAGACTTAGTTGAAATTTTTCACATTCAAGCTTTTTTCTAAAATGAAGTGCTAAGAAAAGTAACCTTCAGAATTTTCTATAGTGGTAAACTTCAGTTCACGTATAAAAAATTTCTTCTAGAAGTGAAACATATCAGATTCCCAGTAGAAGACTCCTGGAAAACAGGAGAGTGCAAACTCTCAGCAACAATACCAAATCCTTAGAGAGAAAAATAATAATAATAAAAAAAATACATAAAATCTATTGAGATCAGTCAAATACTGAGACAGGTTGTCCATGGATCTTGCACAATTTGTGTCCTGGATATATTTGAAATTTGACTGAACAATCTGAGATGACTGGACCTACTTTGAGAAGGAAGTAGGAATAAGAGAGCTTCAGGGGTCTCCTTGCAACCTAAAATATTCTGCACTTGTATGATTATATTTTCACTAACTCTAAGCAAGTAATTTTCTCTAAATCACTCTATTAAGAGAAGAAAGACAAAATAATTGGAGAACTGAGCAGAGAAGTGCAGGAAGAGCGAACTGGTTGCTCAGAGGTAATTGCTTAATTATCAGAACCAGAACCACTAGATAAGAAGTGTTGACAGTAAGGACAGTAAATTAGGCTGTTTATTCAGGAGTATTTCTAGTGAGAATTTACTATTACGTTTTTTCTAGAATTAAATCTAAAGCCAAATTGAAAGGCAAAGAACGAAATTCACAGAGGCAAAGCAGGAAGCATTGAAAGGAAAGAAGCACAGGGAGAGACATACAGAGTAATTAAGATTCAAAGCTCTTCTCAGATGATATGAAATCATGATGTGTTTTGTATTAAAGAGTAGCAGAGGGAACAAAGCTAGCTGAGACTGAAGTCAAATTAAGACAGGAACCAGAATGGCACAAGTGTGAACTGGTGGAAGAAGGAAACATACAGTTAGTGTCTGCAGTGTCTATGTGATGGAAGAATAAATTTATTGGAGATGGCAGCGACTAGTGACAGACTGCAGAAGAGATTAAACCAACAAAGACCTTATGCATAACAGTTTCACTGCTAAATTAGATCACATTCATTGAATCAATAGGTCAAATTGATACTAAAGAATAAATAAAATCCCCTAGTGTTGAGAAGATACAATTTGCTTCCGTTAAGAAAACATTTGCTTAACTGCAGAGGTTACAGTACATTAGTATAACTGTATAATAGATTTTTTCATTCTATATTGGAGCATCTTCATATCTTGTTTTTCATGTGAAGGGTGTTTTTGCATATTTTATAGATAATGACCCATGTGGCTACAAAAAATTCTTCTAGTCATCCCATACCTTCCAGCACCCTCTAGTAAAATTAAATGCTTGTAAGTTACCATAAGAATTGGAAACAATTTGTGAGAATGAGGCAGGTCACTAGACCAAAACAGACAAAACCAACCAACCAAACAAAAAAACCCAAAACAATCCCCAAAACAAAACGATAAATTATATTTGAATAATTGACAATGATCTAGGCAATATGATTTGTGTGCATATTTTGGATGACAAATCAGATGCATGGTATCAGAGAAGTCTCTGCCCAGGCTCCTCAATCGTCAGATACACTTCCCTTTTCCTCACCATTCCTTATTCACTCTTACCTACAGTAGTGTTTAATTAGTGAAACTATCCACTGTCTTACTAGTCTTCTATAGCCTGAAATAATTTTCCAAGTTCCTTAACACTACATTTGACAGAATGAATGTCATATGTCACAGGTTAGCCTTTCCACAAAGTTAGTTTTTCTTTCCTGCTGTTCTTATTTTAATTTTTTTTAAATGCTTATCCAGAGCCTCAGAAAGAGTTCAAATACTTAGTTTTGCTATCTTTAGCAACCACCACAAATGTCTATGCTGAAGAAAATTCAGACAAATTTCCAGCAGAAAAATACTTCTAGCAAGCTGAAGAAAATAGAGCTGTGAGAAGTATTAATTAGTACCAGCTTTTCTCATTTTATACCAAGGGCAGATTCATCCTTATTCCCCAATTCAGTCATGAGTCTACCACTAACATCTCTGAAAATATAGAAGAAAAAAAATAAATGATGCTTTGGTTCAAGCCGTACTTTCAATCAGAAAGGGCTGCTAGCACTATTTCAGGTTTTCTTTCTTCTAATGGCAGAAGGAATAGAAAAATTGATACCAGTTACAACAGTAGTCTTGCCATGTAGTGAATCAATTTAACACCTTCACACCCACACCAAGAAGGAATGTGTAATCAGTATTCCAATAGTCCTCTCTGATTGCTCTTGATAACATGCTCCTGGTCCTACAGACACCAAAGAAAAATCCTACTGGATTTAACACAGAAAAATTAACTAAGTTCATGATAATGGGCATCTGCCTGACATTTTAAAATGTATGGGATTCTTTTTAAAAGCAGATACAAGGCTGGGCCTTCATGAGTTTTCATAAGTATAACATAACTAGCATGTATGGATATGCTTCTCATACCCTCACACCCCCTTGATTCATCTCTACTATCCCCTAAAAAAAAAAAATAGGTACTCAATATTTTCCACACACCAAAGTTGCAATGAAGGCTGTGTTCAACATATAGAATTTGAATTTAGGAAAGACAAACCTCAGTTGATGTAATACAGCACAGCTCTGCCCTCTAAAATGGAGTAGAGATTTACATCAGTCAAGTATCTTCTAGGTCTCTTATTTCCTGAGGATGCATGCAGCTCTTTTCTTTTTATTACCTGTGTTTCAGTGCTAAGAATGTGACAGTCTAAATTTAGGACCAACTCAGTCACAGGTTCTACACAGATATGTTAATAAAAATTGCCATTTTTCTCTTTGTCATGCCAGCCTGAACAGATAAGCAACACAGTCTTTGGAGGAAGAGAAATTAAGGGATTAGTTCTGTAATCCTTTGTAGAATATTGTTGCTCGGCAGCTTCTTTATAAATCAGGGAAGGTGACCCTGCTATCATCACGGCTCATCAAATTTCACTTAATGAGAACTCAAGAGGGCACTGGTGAGAAATACAGAATAGAGGGATAACAGGAATGAATTTGAGGATACTACTTTACAAATCATATCTAGTGTTATTCAATTAGTTTGATATGTTGAAATCTCAGGGGGAAAACTAAGCAAGGCAAGATTTATAGGAAGAAGAGACTTATCTCTCAACTAATATTGTTCAATACACACAAGCAAACTTACGGGTCAAAAGGACTATATCAGCTAGCTTCTCCCTTTCCTCCAAACCTCATCAGCTGTTCTAGCAGTCTCTTCCTGAAAGCTTATTCTTTCCTCATATATCATGAAAGCTACAACATCATTGCAGCAACTGTAGAGTTTCTAAAAATGTATATGATTATTTACTTGATAAGATTTCACAAAAAGTAGTTAGTAAAAAAAAAAAAAAAAGCCACTGACACACCCCTCTGCACATCCCCCCATAAAGAGAGTGCACACACTCAGCTAGCAATTTTATCAGCAGCAGAACAAAGAATGATGTAACTGTAAAAGCCATTCATTTATTGTAAACTATATGGCATTGATAAACATTGAAAATTTATATATATATTTATCATTGCAAGATTTGTTTCTAGTCTCTTGTATATAGTAGGTATAGAACAATTTTCAGTTTTAAAAAAAAGTCTCCACTAAAATTTAACAAGGCATTTAAAACAAAAACACTTTTTTGGTATTGAAATTAGATTAACATATGGGGGTTTTCTATCCCAGGAGAATATTAAATTCTAGTCTTCAGAATGCTGTGACACAGGATATAAGGTCACATATCTCAGAAATCAGTCCTGTTACTTCCAACAGGATAGTGAAGGAAAACATGGATAGAAAACTTCAGTGACCCCTGGAAAACTGACATACTAGGGGTGAAGTTATTTTGCACAGCTAATAGAGGGTCTCAGTTCAGCTCTAACTTTTCATAGGGACTTAATAAAAATAGATCTATTTAACTGAAAATTACTTGTAAGAGCAATTTAATTTTGTCTACTGAATACTATGGGTTTTTTGCAACATGGACATTTTCAAGGTATTTGTTCTGCTACCAAACCTGTTTATTTGAGGAAAAAGCTGAAATTAAGTCTTATTTCTCTAAGCTCACATACATTAACACATCCCTCCCAAAAGTTATTGCATTTTATGTCTCATCTATTACACATAGAAGTTGGTGTCTTAAGATAATCTTCCTAACTTGCCTACAGACTCTTCAAGAGCAAATTTGCCTGCTGTGTTCATATGCTACAACTTAGATGTCATGGCTTTGATACTACATGATCAACAAACAATATCATGTCCATCTGTTATATTTGTACACCTACTTTGGTTTCACAGGCATAATTAGCTAGAGAATTAAAACACTAGCAGCCAAAACTGTTTGCATATTTTTTCCATATAAGAACTCAAGTACTGAATTATATTTCATCAAGTACAGCATCCTACGATACTTGTATTCTTTTTTTTCCTCCAACAAACCTAGAAAACCATTTTTTCTATCTCTAAAAACCAGTGTCACTGTCTAAATATTTATCAAGACTAAGAAGGACTGAATTTTGTGCAGAAAGTGTTTTCAGCCCTCATGGTTGGTAGAAGGATGGCTTTCTGCAGCATGGCATCAGATGGTGGCATAATCCATAATTACCAAATAGCAATCTGGGTCAATTCAGGCAAGGCTGTGAAGGCTACCCCCGCCTCCCCCAGTCACAAGAACTTTGTAGTACAGTGTTTTGCTTTGAACAGACTGACTAGAGTGCCACAAGTGCCCTCCTCTGGATATCTGATGCTACTCCAGTTTATTCCAAGAATAGCACAGATGAACTGACTCATGACCAGGTGTCTAAAATATCCTGTGCTGAAATGTTATGGGTTATATATCCTTTTCATGAAAATAAAGGGACTTACTGAATTGTAAGCTTGCTAGTGCAAGCTTCATAGCCTAAAGAGCATCAGCCAAATAATTTAATAAGAAAATACCTAGCTGTGTGATTTAGCAGAGCTTTAGTGTCATTTATAGATAATCTCTCTAAATGTTTCTTAACTAAGCACAGAAAACTGATCTTTAATCTTACTGTTTTGAAGCAGGATTTAGATTACACCTCCTTTTTCCTCCAAGTCTGAAAAAGACTTTTCCAGTTGTTTGTCTTATAATATCAATAGGGATAATTTATACATGAAGGAAACCACTGGAATGTCAAAAACCAAACATTAGTATATTTTATACCTTGCTATAATGAGGTAGAAAAATAGTTCTATTCTCCATTGTGCTGGGACAGTTCAGTTCCAAAATGCATCAAATCACATCTATAAATCAGTATGTGCCTACATGGATTTACTATAAATTTAGATACCCATATATGACAATCCAGGCATATACATTCACACACATTAAAGATTAAAATGAATGCTGTACATGGCAGCAAAATTTGCTTATTAATGATCATACAGCTATCCAAAGGAACATTGTAGACATAGTTATATGCTATAATCAGACGCATATGGAAAATTATGTGTAAAATGGAAGCAAAGTTGAGAAATTTTTACCCAAAGCATTAACTGTATTCCACTTCAGCTATTTAAGAAATGGTGAGGTTTCCATTTTGACATATAAGCTAAGAACAAGCAGGATGCTCTAAGTTACCTCTTATAGTCCATGCTGTTTGTATCTTTTAGTAGATGAAACATTATAGGGGGAAATAAGTTATGAGATCCTGGAATTCTGTATTTTATTTTGTTCAGCCTATGTATGTATTATTCAGATTCAGCACATACAGTGCAGCAACACTTCCAAGTTCCAGTCATGTTAGAAAAACCTATCATCTGTTTCCAATTTATAAAATAAAATAAAGTTTAAGAATGTAACATCAAAAGTCAAAAAGCAAAAGGTGGAAATAAAACTTTTAATTTGACAGTGTCCTAAAAACAAGCGTGATTACTCTCATTGAGTTTTCTGCAATTTCTCTTCTCTGCTAATATCAACACATCTTTCATCATGATGAGAATTTGTAAATAAATACCCAAACAAAAGAAGTTCTTTCCATCATCCCTGGTAAGTGATAGGGGAAGCCATCAAGCTCTACTGCGCTCTATCTCATGGTTCAGTGCCTTGAGATTTCAACAGTTAAAACTCCATTACACAGTAAGATAACCAGTCTTATGTAAGCTATACTTAATTTTTCAATTCCTCCACCTCGATTTTATTTTCTCACTTTCTGGG
>JANIJG010014865.1:34610-77181 GCA_024611175.1 Megaceryle torquata
TTTTCTCTACCCCTCCGTCCTGGCCTTTGCGGCGGGGGGCGGGGGCGGGGGGGGGCGGCGGAGGGCGAAGGAAAGCAAGCAGCTTTTGTAGCTCTCTTCTACTGCTAATCCAAGTAACTACAGGTTCATAGGGAGGAAACTGAGTCAGGAGAAAAGATCCAGCCATCTGAAAAGTAACTTCTAGCTTGAACTGTAAATTGTTGTAAAAAAGTCTGTCTCCCAGTACAAAATACTACTTTTTGCATGGTGCAACTGCTTAATGCAAACAAAAGTAACAACAGAGGTGGAACGAAGGACACACTGGTCATTTGTTGGAGGCTGTTTTTGGAATGCTAACCAAAATTAATCAGATAACTAACAAAAGAACTAAGTATTAGAGCAAAAAGTTTAAAGCAGCATTCACACTCTACAAGCCCAGCGTGCATTTCATTTTTTTTTCCTATAAAAGTTTGCTGCCAAATGTGAACTTCTGATTAAGTGTTTACTGTCTGAGCCTGAAATTTCATTAAAATGGACCCAAATAATAGAATATTCTTTTCCTCTGCTTACATTTACTATACCAGTTTACATTGCTGTCTATGAGTGAAAAATGTGAAGTATAGTTGATGGCAAATGAGAACTAGCCATTGTGGACATGATGGCAAACGTAGAAATACCAACCCCCATC
Source organism: Megaceryle torquata (assembly GCA_024611175.1). Lineage (NCBI taxonomy): Eukaryota > Metazoa > Chordata > Aves > Coraciiformes > Cerylidae > Megaceryle > Megaceryle torquata. Next base: position 35,278 of record JANIJG010014865.1, read on the forward strand.
AGTGTGAAAACACTAGATAAGAACACCAAGGCACTCACCATCTTCCTCTTACCTGGCACACTGACCTACTTAAAGATGTATGGCATCTATTGATTAGGACTTTCACACAATGATTTTCTTGTTATCCCAACATTAGGTGTTATTTTAATACCAAAGTCCACCATTATCTATGCTCTAATGATTTTTCACCACATATGCAAGTTTGTGGCCTCTCTGATCAAATAGCTTGCTCATCTTTTTAACCTCTCTAACTGTAACCTCACTAACTTTAGTGGTCTGCATTGCTTCTTAGTACATCTTTATCTGAGGAAGGTCATTAACATTCTGGTTACATCATTTGCTAATATATAATGAAAATCTTAAATTACATCAGACATAAAATTGATCTCTGTGACACCCCACGACACACTTCTCACCTTTCACATCCCAGCTCAATATGCTGTTGCTTACCATTATCATTTGTTTACAGTCTTTTGAACAGCTCTCAATGCCTGTGTTATCAAGTCAACTTCCATTAATTTTTCTATGAGACTTTGAAAACCAGTATTTTATTAATTCCTGCTATCAGAAATACTTTATTAAATTCTACATATGTTAAGCTTCCTGTATTTCTACATTCCCTTGAACAGTTATTTATTTGATGATTTTGAAATTACATGTTCCTGGTATTTGTTCTCTCCCTATTCTATTGCTCAGTAAGCTTCCAGTGTTTGCAAAAGTAGCGTTTGTTTCAGTATATTACTAAGACTGAAAGTTAGGACTCTTGCACAGTGCTGTAATTTTCAGGATCATGCTTTCAATGAGCAATATGTTTATCTTATCTCGGTGGCAGCTTCTCAGCTCTCCATGACTTTTCATAAATAACTACGGGTGGTGCGGTCACTATCCTTGTGATCCTGGGATGCATATGCTTAAAATAGCCAGTCTTTATTTTTCCCCTGGCATATTTTTCTTACAAGTTCCAATTTGCTTACTTTCTACACCTCTCCTTAGACAAAGACTGTATTGGAAATAGCCTTTGTTTAGAACATTACATAAGTCCTTGCATTTCTGTTTCTTATCTTTCACTGCTTCTATACTGCAGTTAATAGCAATAGTCATCTGCTTCCTTCATTTTTAGAGAAACAAACAACAAACTACAGGGCTTATATATAGTTGCCTAAATGTAACTTAAATATCCACTGACACAGTACAAATCATGCAGTACAACTCTAAAGAGAAGACTTTTGTCTGGCCCATTTTTTAAACAAAGAGCAACTAAATTTTCAGAAAAGTTTCTGAATTACTGGAGTTATTTTACAAATACTTTATAAAAAACAAACATCTAAGTAAAAAAAATTCCTTTAATTTAATCATATAACTAACATAACTAGTACTTTGCGCTTACATACCAAGCTGACATTTTTTATTTTGGAATTAGCCAGAGTGATTAATTTTTCAGTATACAGAAAAAGTATTTCTTGGGTGACAAAGATCACACGCATCTTTACATAAAAACTAATTTCATTTGGGAGTTTTCAGAGAATAGTATTAAGATCCTGACATGGTATAACTGATTCACTAGATAATATGCAAGCTATACTGTAATAAATATGCCTTTGAAAGGCAGAATGCAGGAAGGACATATATCCCTTCTATATCTACATTATCTAGCAGACATCAGATCAAAAAAGAAATTAAGACAGTGGATCTTTCTATGGATTATAATTACCATTCAGTAATTCATGAAGGTCTACTTATAGTAGTATTTTAAACAGATCCATACAAGAAAATTCACTGATGCTGTGTGTTTTAACTATGAGACACAAACTTATATTGATTCCTATATACAGCAAAAACACAAAAACCAAGAAGAGAGAAAGCCCAAATCCACAATAATTATTTTTAAAACTATTTTTCACACTGTAAATAACTTTTTTTAACTATCTGAAATCTATATGCTTATTGAAAGATGGTCATTTGGCTGATTTTATGCTCAAGAGAAATTCATTCTTAGCTGGCTAGGGGAGAGAATGATGGCAGGTGCCAAATGCAAGCTGCTCATGCCATTTCATCTCTCTGTACAAGGCTGTCACATATGACAGGGGACCACTAGAAAATCTGCACTCTCCTGGAGACACAAATGGTAGCATACAAGCAGCTCCAGGACATTGAAAATGTCAGTAGACCTTTATCCATCAAAAGCATATAGTAGAGGGTATGCTCAAACTAGATGGCTACAAATGGGTGAAAATTATTTTATTCTATGCATATTATTTTACATAAGCAAAACAGAAAATAAATCTAAACACAAGTTTGAAGACAGGTATAGAAATATTGGAATGTAATTTTGAATGTGAAGGTGTGTGGAAACTTGCAGGAAAAAGTGTAGGGTCTTGTTTTACAGGGCCTAGATAAAAACTACCCTTCGGCAACATGCTTCAAAGTGCTGAAATAGTACAAACTCTTGGCTAAAACTCTGATCTGATTCTAGACATTTCCTCCAGTCCTTTGAGCCCAGTTTATCTTTGCAAACTTAGCTTGCATTTGATGATCGTTTTAAACTATTAAAAAGAAAAATGTGTGTTTGAATTGGAGTTTTTAATAAACGACCTTTTCTCTTGAGGAAAGCTTATACATGAGTGGAGAGCTACCATTAGGTTAATGGAATGTAAATTTTATCTATTTACATTTCTGAATTACTTTCTCTAACATTTTAATTAAATTCTTTTTCTCCATATTTTGCTTTCATTATGACCACAGTTTGACATGCAGCTGGCAATAGCCTATTTTAATTTTAAGCTGTTTATAATCTCACCTCCAACTGTCATCTGTTACTTGTACTTCTTGTGATCTCTTTGGAGCAAGAAACAAGTATTCCTATCTTTACAGGCAGCACCAGGAGTATTGTGGGAGCTACCAAAGTACACACTAAAAATTACAAGAATAGTATCTTAATCTGAGCTATTTTCTCTTATCCAGTCTTCAGAATCAGTTCACTCATCTAACATTAGCACTTTATTAAAATCCACCAATGAGCTGCCAAAATATTTAAACTTAAAAATTGACAAATATATCTTGGCTGCACACACTTAAGTATTAAAAATCTGAAAAGCAAGTCATACACTGCCTATGTGCATTTTATATATACACAGACATGAAGCCTCATTATGTATATTATCATCAGCCTAAAAGCATTTCTGACAAAAAAAAAATTGCCCATAAAAACATTATTACATAAAAGCTGTGACTTGAATTAACAGAAATAGAGTTTCAAATAAGACAGCATCAGGAAGACCTGAAACTTTCACCATACTCAATAACAAGCAATATTAGGAAGCTACAGAAATCTATGACCAAAAAAAAAAAAGTGATACCATGAGACACTGCTGGGACTGGTTTTGTTCAACATCAGTAAGAGGTGGTTTACAGGGTGAACACACAGTAGGTAGGTGATCTTGCCTGTGGGGAAGGGATAAAACCAGACTCACTAGAGAGAAGCCTGGGGGAAGCACACCAATGTTTGAGGGACTGTGTGCTACTGAGGTCCTTGGAGCAGGTGCAACCACCCTGACAAAAATCTAATAAGTCCAGGGCTTAACAGAGACCTGATAAAGATCAGTTTGGGTCACACAGCCATTAAATTGCACCTCATAGCAATTAATCCATCCAGGCCCTTCGCCTGCCTTTGCCACAGGCTTGCCCCCAACATAATTTGAACAACCGCTGCACACACTCAACCAGGGTATAAATGGAGACTTGCCAGACAGTGGTTTTTTAGCTGACTCCCTCAGAGCAGGCCTTGCAATCAGACCCTCCCCTTGGATATACAGGATGCCATCCAAGGATTCCACTGCACATCGAGTGATCCTCACCCCTGCTGTGGGGAGTGAATAATTCTTCTGGCTATTTTCTTAAGTGAGCTCTCACTCCCTTTTGGGGGAGTGATATTTTTCTGGGTATCCTTGTGTGGGAGGTTTCATATTTCTAGAAAGATTAGTCCTTAAATTTTAAGAATTAGTTGTGTAGTGTGATATCCTGACTGACATCCAAACTTGTCAATTTATTTTGTCAAAAGGAGTGCCGAGTAATTCTGGTTACGATAAATCCTCATTCTAGGTAGCTACTGCTGTTTGTTTTGTGGGTCCCTCCATGACAGTCCTTTGGTGTGCTGTCTCAGTAGAGGTAGGAGACAGATATCCGTAAGGCAGCAAAGATGCAAGGGTTACTGATGAGTTAGAAATCAATGAAACACCTGAAAAGGGTCAAATAGGAATTAGGGCTTCTCTCTCCAAAAAGGTGATTAATAGCCCAGCTGAAGTGCACCTACAGCAGTTCACGCAGCACGGGCAATAAACAGCAGGAGCTGGAAGATATTGTGCAGTAGGAAAGCTATGACATAGTTGACATCACAGAAACACAGTGGAATGATCTGCACAACTGAAGTACTGCAATGGATGGCTATAAACTCTTCAGAAAGGATAGGCAAGAAAAGAGGCACAGTGATGTAGTTGTGTATGTTAGAGTGTTTTGATTGTCTAGAGCTTCATGATGATGACAGTAGGTTTGAGTGTTTATGGGTAAGAATCAGGAGGAAGGCCAACAAGGCCAATGTCATGGTGAAAGTCTGCTATAGACCACCAAACCAGGATGAAGAGGCTGATGAAATTTTCTATAAGCTGCTGGGAGAAGCCTTACAGTCACTGCCACTTCTCACGAGGGACTTCAAATTACCAGATGTCTGCTGGAAATACAATACAGCAGAGAAGAAACAACCCAGGAAGCTCTTGGAGAGTGTGGAAGAGAACTTCCTGGCACAGCTGGTGAGCCAACTAGGGAAGGTGTCTCACTGGATTTGTTGTTTGTGAACAGTGAAGGACTTACGAGGTTATGTGATGGTTTGAGGGCATCTTGAGCATAGCAATCATGAAATGATAGTGTTTTCAATTCTTTTAGAGGGAGCAGGGTCAGCAGAACTGCTACCTCAGGCTTCCAGAGGGCAGACTTTAGCCTGTTTGGGAAACTGCTTGACTGAGTCCCTTGGGAGGTAGGCCTGAAGGGCAAAGTAAGGCTGGACATTCTGCAATAAGGAAATCGTACAGGAGCAGACTGACCTCATATGACAAAAGCCAGCAGAGAAGACCAGGCTGGCTAAAAAGAGATTTGACTGAAACTCAGGGAAAGAAAAAATAAAGGGTTTAATGACCTTTAGAAGGAGCAGGCAACTCAGGACTACAAGAATGTTATGAGGTTATGCAGCCATATAATTACAAGGGCCAAAACCCAACTAGAATTTAACCTGGCTACTGCCATAATAGACGATAAAATATTTCTATACATTGGCAACAAATGAAGGGCTAAGGAGAATCTCCATCCTTTATGGGATGCAAGGCGGAACATAATTACAAAGGATAAGTAAAAGTTTGAAATATTTAATGACTTCTTGGGCTCAGTATCTTACAGTAAGAGCTGTTGTTCTTTGGGTACCCAGCCCCTTGAGCTCGAAGACAGGGATGAGGAGCTGGAGTCCGCATAATCCAAGAAGAAATGATTAGCAACCTGCTGCACCACTTCAACACACACAAATATATGGGGCCAGATAAGATCCATCTGAGGGAGCTCGTAGAAGTGCTCACCAGGCCACTTTCCATCATTTATCAGCAGTCCTGGCTAACTGGGGAGGTTGCATTTGACTGGAGGTTAGCAAGTGACACACATCTAAAAGAAGGGCCATAAGGAAAATCTGGGGAACTACAGGCTGTCTGCCCTTCATGCCAGGGAAGGTTATGGAGCAGATCATCCTGAGCACCATCATGCAGCATACACAGGACAACTAGACAATCAGGCCCAGTCAGTATGAGTTTATGAAAGACAGCTCCTGCTTGACTAAACTGATCTCCTGCTATGACAAGGTGATCAACTTAGTGGCTGAAGGAAAGGCTGTGGATATTGTCTATCTGGTCTTAAGTAAAACCTTTGAAAGCATTTCTGACAGCATTCTCCTGGAGAAACTGGCTGCTCATGGCTTAGATGAGCTTACTGTTTGCTGGGTGAAAAAACTGTCTGGATGGCCAGGACCAAAGACAGATGGTGAATGAATTCAATCCCATTGGCAGCCAGTCACAAGTGGTGTTCCCCAGGACTCAGTATGGTGGACAGTTCTGTTTAATATCTTTATCAGTAATTTAGACAAGGACATCAAGTGCTCCCTTGGTAAGTCTGCAGAGGACACCAGGTTGGGCAGGAACATTGATCTCCTCGATTTAAGGAAAGCTTTACAGAGAGCTCTGAACCATCTGGATCAATGGGCTGAGGCTAAATGTATAAGGTTCAACAAGGCCAAATACCACGTCCTGCGCTTGGGTCGTAACAAAACCAGGCAACCCTATAGGTTTGGGGAGGAGTGGCTGGAAAGCTGCCCAATAGAAAAGGACTTCTCAGATGATGGTTTACAACTAACTGAATAGGAGCCACAGTGTGCCCAGGTGGCCAAGAGCATTATGGCTTGTATAAGAAACTGTGCCCAGCAGTAGGGAAGTGATCATCCCCTGTACTCAGTACTGGTGAGACCACACCTCAAATACTGTATTCAGTTTTGTGCCTCTCACTACAAGAAGGATATTGAGGTGCTGGAGCATGTCCAAAAAAGGGTAATGAAGCTGGCAAAGGGTCTAGAGAAGACGTTTACAAGCAGTGACTGAGGGAACTGGGGTTGTTTAGCCTGGAGAAAAGGAGGCTAAGAGGCGACTTTCTACAATTACCTGGAAGAAGGTTATACTGAGGTGGGCGTCAGTCTCTTCTCCCAATTAATAAGAGATAGGACAAGAGGAAATTACCTCAACTAGCACCAGGGGAGGTTTAGATTGAATATTGGGAAAGAAATTCTTCACCAAAAGGGTTGTCAAACATTGGAACAGGCTGCCCAGGGAAGTAGTTAAGTCACCACTCTTAGATGTATTTAAAAAATATGTAGATGTGGTGCTTTGGGATGTGGTTTAGTAGTGGACTTGGCAGTGCTAGGTTAATGGTTGGACTTGATGATCATGAAGTCTTTTCCAACCTAAACAATTATATGAAACTGAGCATGCAAGAGGTAACAGATGAGCTTCCAAGTTCATAAAAGCATAGAAAGAATAATCTAAACCCTCTATCACAAATCCAGAAATGAAAGTGACAACACGGGAAACAGTCCTCATTAACATTTCCCTGACATTATCAGTTCAACATACAGCAAGACTCAGAGTGAAACAAGTAAGTATTGAGTATCCCTCAGTAAAGTTATTAAGAATAAGGCAGAAGATACATTTATAAAAGGGCCCTCCAGAAAACCTTAGCAAGCCCATATCCCACGAAGCACATGCAATTTCACATCTAAGGAAGGACACAGTTGAGCTTGACTCCAAAGTACAGGGGAGTCCAGTGAAGTACAGATAAGGGCAACTAAAAATAATTAAAGGCTTGCAGTAGCTGTCCTGTAAGATTAAGGAGGCTAAGACTCCTTAATTTGGAGAGAACAACACAAAGGGAATATGATTAAGCTCTACAACTACTTGAAAACAGGGAATAAGTACAGATCTATTACTCTTTAAAATGCATAATACTAGAACTAAGAACCACTTGTTAAATCTAGCAAGAGACTATTTTTAAAAAGGTAAAATAATATACCATATAGACACAAGAGTACTCTCTACAACTTGTTGCTACATCTCAAGGTTGTGGAGGCAAACAGTCCCAAGTAAATTAAAACATAGGCTACAGTCACTGAGTACATAGAAGAAATTAAAAGGCATGAGCAAGTTCTTACCTGACAACACATCTAAAACAGAAGTTCTGGGATACTAAAGAAGAAGAGGAGTGCTCTTCCCTAAATAGCACTTCCCATTGCCATGATCTCAGCTGGAGAATACTAAGCTGGATGGCCCATTGCTCTGACTCAGCTGGGCTTTTTTATCCCTAATTTGCTTTATCTTTTACCCTTAGAAATTCTATTCTTATGTTGCAAGTACAAAAATGCAATTATTAATAAAAGCAAATGTTTATCAGGCAGCGTAGGTCATATACAGTACTTCAGTCCAAAATGGCTGAATTTACTTACTATAAAAAATAAAATTATTGCAATTACATTAGGTAATCATATTAGTTTTGAATATAAATTATGTTTGCATTTCTCCAGAAATAGCCAATTTTTTCAAAGGCAGTTTTTTATATTAACTGGTAATTAACTTTATGTACTTTAAGTACATATGTGAAATGTCATGATTCTCCACTGACTTTGAAAAACACAAAAATGTGAAATTCCACCTTGTGTATCACTTAGGAGGTTATTGGGTTTTGTGTCTGTGCAAAAGAGGAAACCCAACAGAAAACATCTCCCAGAACATTTGTCACCGAATAAACTGAAACAAATGTAGGAGTGAGTGCAACCTGTTTATGACATGACCATGCTTCTAAAAAAATCAGTCACATCTATCTGACTTTTAGGGACATCATACTAAGGATTATGAAGTAACTGAAGTTGGTGAGGTTTTTCTCTTAAAAGAATGAAATTAAGCCTCTATACTTGTGGTGCTTTCTCAGAGATAAGTATTTTCAAATGGATAACTGTCTGCCTAGTGAAGAGAAAAACAAAAATTATATTCAGATAAAAACTCTGATCTCTTATCTGAGCTAAAAATTCATAAATAATCAAATTTTGGCCAGATTAACAATATTTTCCATTTTTTTCAAGTCATAAATATGCTCTTCTTGTTTTCTACACTATACATTGCAGAAAAGTCTTTAACATGCATTAGCTCTATGTCTAATTGACTACAGTGACAATATGAAAGTACCACACACAAATGGTATAAGCAGAGAACAGGGATATGTAAAATGAAACAGTAGCCCTGTAGTTCTAACCATAAAAAAGCATATTGTTACCTAGGTCTCTGGAAAATCTCCAAACACCTTCCTCTTGCCAAGCAATATTCTTAGCAATATTCTTTTCCATTTCTTCTCTGGTTAAAAAAATAAAACAGCAGCAACAAAAAATCACACCCAAAATAAAAAGCCAAAAAAAAGCAAAGCAGAACTAGACCAAAAAAAAAAAAAAAAAAACCAAACCCAAAACAGAAACAACAAACTAAGCAAAAAAAACTCTACCAAAGAGTTAAGATATCTTATGGTGAAGTTCTGTCTTATTTGAGATGAATTATTTTTTCAAAAGTATTTCTGTTTATAGACACTAGGTCAATTTTACTTCAAAACCAGTAGCTTATCACTCTTGGAACTAGAGAGTAGAGAACCACTATTCAAACCCTTTTCTCCTATTTGTTTCCACCTGAAATAATTAGAAGTGGAAAAGACTAAGCTCTGTTTGAGAAACCAATTCTGCTAGCTGATATAATGCTCTGTTACAAACATTTTTATTCATTTTTTACTGGAGTCTATATATACTGAAACTCATTAAACTGCTTTCAGTTCTAAGTACTAAATCTGGTAGAAGTTTCAGGTCCAGCTCTCTGGCAGAATTACTGAAGTTCAAGTGCTTCTCCAGAGCTGGTAAAACTAACAGTCTTGCAGTCAGATTCTTGGCAAGTCAGAATACATAGTGATCTTTAAAGTTAAAAAAGACACCTGACTTTACATCTTTCAAGCAGCAGCCTAGGAAGCCTAAAAAGAGAAAGCTCAGACATTGTTGTTTGATATGAAATTAAAGTCAAGAAAGACCCATTAAGAATTCATTAATTTGAGTATGAAGGTGGGACCTTAAATTCATTAATTCTGCTTGTGTTTACAACAGGGGATTTTACTACAATCACTCAGATATGTTGAGAAATTCTGTAGATTGTGAATTCTAACATGAAGTAGTTGCACCATGTCAGAGACTTAAAAACAGATGTTAAGTACTAATTGAAATTAAGTTGTGTTGAAAAGTTTCTAGAAAAAAACAGGATCTATCACTGAACCAAATGCTGAAAATTGGTCTTTCACACCCACGTAACCACACTAAGGAAAATGTTCTTTAGCTTCATTTTGATTTAAATGAGATCCATACACCATGAGAAACAAATAAAAACAGGTATTACACTATTTAATTCTGGCATTTCTAAATTTTACAATGAAAAATGGAAAAAAAAAAAAAGGTCATTTGAGAATACTTGCTTTAATGAACAAAGTGGTTTATTAAAGTCCTATCCCATTGGTTAGCAATTAGCAGTTAAATCATCCAAAATCATTGAGCCAGCATATAATTAGGAAGAAGAATGCAACTATGCATAATGCCCATAATTAAGCCTATGAAAGCTGAAACAGACAAAACCATTAAATCAATTAATATTTACATCAGATGGACACTGCACCTACCAACTAAGTTGTTTGCATATGATGTCAAAGTTACATAGGCAAATTGCAGCTCATACATACCATGCAGGCATTTTGCAGGAAACTATGCTTAATTAGATCCTGCACTGAGTTAAGAATATCACCTACTTTGTTTCAACTACTGTAGCAATGCACTGCAAAAAGATAGTGCAGTACAAAGAATGGGTCTATAGCCTTTAGAATAAAATCAATACTCCCAGATTACAAAAATGCAGCCAATTAGTGCAAATTGTCTACTATGTATTAATGTTTTTAATGTCCTGAGCTGTTTATTGTAATGGACTGTCTTTGTATATCTTTAGTGATTACTAATTTTATTTCCATGTTCCAGTTCCTTTGTTGTGTGTGTTTTGCTGCATCAGCAATAATTTGTAAGTTCAACAATCATCATAGTTCACCTCTGCAATTGCCCTTTCAAAGCAAACACACAATGCTACCTCCAATATAACTGGAGAATCTCTTTAGAGAAGATCTGTTATTTTTGTCTGAAGCTTTTCTATACGGAACATACAAGAAGAATTCATTAATGTATTGATATGTATCAAAAACCTATTCCAAATCCTTGCAAAGTTTAAACAAAATAAAAGTTATTTACAACAGACTAAGGGCTTTACTTCTGCTATTTCTGCAATGGGATATATGATCACTCAGCAGCCTTTCATCACTTAAACACAAAGATCTGCAGAAGAGTGTCTGATACACTGAAGTCACAGGACTCTAAATTCTGATACTAACTGTATATTTACTTACTTTTCCCTGGAAAGGAACATTTCTGTTATCTGAAGAAAACACAGTATTAAGTCTACGGACTGAGTAACACACTGAAAACAAAAACCAAAACCAAACCTCTAATTGGATATTAAAAAAAAACCAAATGTTTTTCACTTTGAGGACAGTCCAGCCATAGAGGAGGCTTCCCAGAGAAGCTGTGCAAAATTTGACCGGATAAAGCCCTGCGCAACCTTGTCTGTTACCCTTTTACAGATTTTGGCTGCAGACCTCCTCAGATCCCTCCCAGCCCGAGTTACACTATACTCCACACAACACAGTAACAAAACACACACACACAGAGGACAAAACAGAACAAAAAACCTGGAGGAAAACACTACTTTCATTTGAGGATCTTTTACATCTCTTTCATTGCCATCAAAATTTCAATATAAAGTTTGTACACTTGTTTTTTCAGCATACTTAAGTGTGAATGTAAACACTGCTTAGAGCTCAGACACACATACTACCAGCACAGATATTAGGGTATGCAACATGTTCTACAGTTTCTGTATTTTACTGAAAAGGTTAGATCAATTTCTTGTGAGAAAATCTGTTTATCTGCTTTATGCCAAAATTCCGAAGGCAGACTGCAATACTGAAAGTAAACTAGCAGGAACACAGAGTCCTGACAGTAGTAAGACTTGTAAAAAGCACAGGAATTATGCCTGTGGCTATCAAACTGGTACTGAATCCTAAATAATCTAAGCTGATCTTTCATACTTTCTGTAAACCTACCTCTATACATGCTAAACAAAAAATTGATACAGCACCCACTGGACACAGAAGGATGGTACTTCATTCATTCCAATGTGTTTAATGGGTTTTAATATGTTAACTCTACAGCAATGGAGTTCAACTAGGAAAGATTCACTCAGTAAATGCCTGACATATTTTCTTGGCTCATAAAGAGCTACACAGTACTGCACGGAGCATACCGAATAGTTATTAAATACTATTATGAGATATCTGTTTGCTGAAATCTGCACAAAAAAAGAAAAAGAACCCTCAATATTTGAAAATTATACAGTATTTCAGTAGCTATCTTTTTACTTCATAAATCCAAAAGGTCTCCTTAGCTAGAACTTACATATAATCACAGCCTAAATTGAAAATATTACATTAAGTGTGACAAGACAGATGATAAACGTGGTGTTATGGTTCAAGAATTTACAGTCACTATATGAATACATTATGTACAGTGACAATTTTCATAATTTATTCATCATTTTAGGAATATAATAAAAAATATTGGAGCACTTTAAAAATCAGACTGATGATATGTGCACCACTGAGTAGTTGAAACACATATTTACTTATGTTTTCATGTTCTTTCATGTATTATTTCGCTAAGAGACAGATTCAGGATAGTAGTTCTCCAATTTTCTTACTGATGAGGTTCGTGCTTTTGTTTTTTATTGAGGCACACATAAAGTTTGGATTCTCTAGGATCTTTTGTAGAATCTACTACTGTGAATATCCCAAGTCATCCATGAAATACCATCATGAAAAAGACTAATATAACCTTTGCATAGACACACACCTATATAAACTATATACGCTATATATAGTATATAAATACCATATATACTATATAAATACTATATACTCTATATATATACACACTATATATACATACACTATATTTGCATAATAATATATACTCCGAGATAGATTCTGCAGTGTATCTGACTTTTCTACTCATTGGAAAGATCTCAAAAGTTCTGTTGCTCCCTTCTCAAAACAGATGTGAATTCTGCTGAAAGAAAGCTACAAAGAAAATCTGAATACCTAAGAACCTGGTTTACAATTAAAGATTCAAAGAGCTCACGCTGTTTCTTTCAACAAAAAGTATGACGAACTTGATTACTCTATGAAAGTATCTTCATGGAGAGAAAAAAAAATAGGTAGTAAATAGCTCTTTAATCTAGCTAAGAAAATGAAACAAGCAAAGGTTAGAAGCTAAAGTGACATATTAAAATTAAAAATTAGGCACACATTTCTATCACAAGCAATTAGCAAGTAGTTTTTTAAGTTCTTTTGCTTTTGAAGAGCTCTTTTTTAATCTGAAAAGACACAATTTTATGCACTTCTGATCATGCTTCCTGCTGCTTCTCTTACGGATGAAAATGTAAGAACTGATTATATGAAACAAATGGCCATCTACTATAGAAGCAACAAGGAGGAGGAATGCCATTTTTTCAGAAGAACAAGCAGCTTGGTAAAATGCAAACTTACATGTTTCACTAGACACACCATACTTCAAAGGAGTCAACCAATTTTTCAGCAGTGTTCCTGTGGAAAGAAGTTCACTGAGAACAAGATTAAGTTTGAGGTTTTCAGCCGCTTAGGGTTTGGGGTATTGCAATCCTTGAATTTTTTAGCTCTAAGTGAGCATCCAACCAGTTTTCTGAGTACTTTTCGTCTCTGTTACTTTCAATGATAATAGTGTAAACTCTTAACATCTTTTATAAAAAAAAAAAAAATCTGCTATTTAATGTCAGTCATTTCCTGTTCTGAATCTTACAAAAGACACCATAATGAAATGTCTCACCAGTGACTGAACAAACTGAAAAAAAAAATCAGTCAAACCTTCGGTAACATTAGGCAGAAAACATTGATTATATTCTATATTGAAAATTGTAACAAGAATAATAATTGAAGTCATTTGCCAAATCCAAAGTAATGTAATACATGCAAGTTTTCTAGATAAAGGTTTCTAGTCATTTTGCAAGTATACTTACACATTTAAAATAAGATGATGAACTAAAAGCACTTTCTTTAAAGAACAGAAGACTAGACAGTTTTTCCTTAACTGACCATTTACAATAAGTTCAGCATGAAAAGATGGATACTAAGGAATTTGTGCTATTCTGCAGCTTACTCATTTTCCTTTGGCATTGAAGAATCTAAACTAGAGCAAGTTGGTTGAATAATTTCATATATTGCTTTTTTTTTTTCTTTTCTATGTTTTGTGCAAGTATCATTGACTAAACTCACCTTTGTGGTTAAGATAATATTTTTCTAACACCAATGGTAGGGAAAACAGCCTTTTTCATCTCTTTCTAACAAGAAACACATTATATACATTTCCCAACCTATTTAGTTTTATCTCTTTTCTTACTACTTTTTCATATAAAATATCCATTAGCTGGATTAATATTTGACCACACAACTAAACGAAAGCTAAGACATTTTGTTTCTAAGTTAGGCAAAAGAAATTTCTTCAACTGTAATGTGTAGAGTAATATCTAGAAAATATTTTATTTCTGGAAGTTATTTTAAATCTACAATTTGCTGTCTTTTCACTTTTATCCAAATAAACGTGAATTTTACACTTCTACAAAGGTTTGACTGTGTAGTTATTCAGCCATGTATTCCACTGGCTTTCTTGAGTTATGCAATCAATGAACTGTTTGACATGAAAGGCAAACTGTTCACTGCTGTTCAAGTGTGCCTGCCCTGCAGCTGCCTGGTCATGTGGAGCTTCTGACACTCCAGATATACCAATAAACCAACAGTGAATGTCAGTCAAGATCTGCCTTAGCAAAAAAAAAAAAAATACATATATCGTTATACAGAGAAAAAGAACTTGAAAACTGTGGCTTTTTTCTTTGTCTTTTTCAATGAACTGCCTAGAGACTAAAAATGGGAGAGCTATGCAAAGCAGAAAATAGTGTGAGAAGCAGGGTGTACAACTGTGAAATAATCTAGTCACTGTCATTTGTCTAGTGTTAGAAAACTAACATGAAAACCATCCTGACTGGATGCAACTGCTTGCCAAAGCCAGTCTATCAAATATACACCCCACACTCCCTCATCTGCACAGGGGAGAAAAAGTATAACAAAAGTCTCATGGGTTGAGGTAAGAATGAAAAGAGATCACTCACCAGAAACCACTATGGGCAAACAGACATGCCTTGGGGAAAATAATTTAATTTATTACCTACTAGATCAGAGCAGGGTAATGAGAAATAAGAACAAAATCATAAACCATCTTTCCCCTACGCCTCCCTTCTTCCCAGGCTTAACTTTACTCTTGAATTTTCTACTTCCTCACCAGTAGCACAAGGGGACAGAGAATGAGGATTTTAATCAGTTCCTCACATGTTGTCTCTGCTGCTCCTTCCTCCTCAGGGGGAGGACTCTTGCAGCAAGGGGTCCTCCATGGGCTGCAGGTATATATCTGCTCCACCATTAACTTCCATGGCCTGCAGGGGGACAGCCTGCCTCACCATGGTTTTCATCACAGGCTGTAGGGGAATCTCTGCTCTAGCACCTAGGTCACCTCCTTCCTCTCCTTCACTGACATTGGTGTCTGCAAAGATGTTTCTCTCACATATTCTCACTCCCCTCTCTGGATGAAGTTGTCAGGGATGCATGTTCCCCCCTTCTTAAATATATTATCATGGAAGCACTACCACCATCACTGATGGGCTTGGCCTTGGCCAGCAGTGGGTCCATCTTGGAGCTGACTGATACTATCTCTACTAGACTTCGGGGATGCTTCTAGCGGTTTTTCAAAGAAGCTGCTCCTGTAGCCCCCCTGCTACCAAACCCTTGCTATGTAAACACAATACATGGGGCCAGAAGCCAGGATGATGCTTTGAGTCAGACAAGGTTGGAAATAAAATTACAGATGCCCCAAAATTATGAGATGATTACAAACTGAAGAACAGTCAATCCTTCTTTGGTAGACAAAAATACTTCTCATGGGATAGGAACTGGCTATTTTTTGAACTTGGATACATAACACAAAAGTCTAGCTTAATATTTTGTGACCATGGAAAGAAATATGCCAGTCCATTCCAAAAAGTGAAGAAATAGATCAGTTTCTAGCAGATGATTAAGTGTTCAGCCACCTGCCTACACTTAAGTAGCCAAAGGGAGCAGATAATGGGCTTGTGATAATGGGCCCTCTGATCTTCTCCCATTTAAAGAAAGTACTTAGTAAGTCAAGCTTGGTACTCTACCAGACACATTCTCCAACCTGCCCTAATTTCTGTATGTTTGGAAAGGAAGTCCAATAGTTATCACCAATTAAACAAGTCTCCAAAGTCAAAGAAAGGGATCTCCATAATGACATAATCCTCTTATGTACGGGGAAGAATATATACAGAACAAGACTGTCCCAATGTGCTACTGATAACTGCTGTGAAATGAATAACCTCATGGATGGAGTGAGATATACCAAGTTGCCAGAAAGAAATTTGCTCCAGGCTGCTCATGACTCAGCAATGGCACTAACAGCACCAGGTCTTCTGACTTCCTCACTTATAATTATCCACTTTTCATCCATCTGTGAGGAACAGAGGCCATGAATGAGAAATTCAGTCTGTGGAATGTTTTAATTCATGAATTCCGTAAGAGACAAACAGTATTATAAAAGGTTTTTTCCCTTTCTTTCCTTGATACGATACTCCCACTACCTCAGGAAGCAAAACATATTTGGCTTCCTGCTAAAGACAGCAAAAGAGTGTGAAGTAACAGAGAAGTCCTACTCTGCATCAGCAAATCTTATGACCTTTTTTCTTCTCCAGTACTCCTTTTCCTTTTTTTTTTTTTTTTCAGAAATTTGCATCTAAAACTCATATTATATATAAGCTTACTGGACAAGTATATTTTCTCTGCCTAGGGATTTATCACAGCTATGTTGAAGAAGTTATACCTGGGACAAAAATATGTGAAGAGAAAGCATGGGAGATGCTGACATGCTTGGGAGCCAGTTATGAGGACTAAGTTTTTGGACCTCCTCTCTTGTCTGAACACATAGAAGAGAGGATTTAAAAAACTGTGAAAATCTGAGGTGGATGTGCACTGAATGGCAGACATAGTACTGGGCTGCAATTCTGGTTTCAGAAAGGTAGTGATGCAACATAAGGACAGAAGAGCTACAGTGATGTTGTGAGAACAGAGTACAAAAAAATGCACCTGAGAGGGTTCTTTTAGATGTCAGTGCTGGATCTGAGAGGCTGAAGGATGGAAATTCCCTTCATTTGTTTCATTTTGCTATAATTTTCACAATTCTAAATTACAGTCAATCTTAGATCTAAGCACCATTTGAGTACATTGCTGTAGAGTATATGAAAATGTAATTCCTCAAGGAATTGTCAAAGAAACTGGCTTTTTTCTGAAGTAGTAAAAAATCAAAGAAGATTGAAAACATGTTCAAGGAAGAATAAAATGTTTAAGTAATACATTCTGAAGGAAATTGTAAGATTAGAAAGGTTTTCCTATGTTCAGAGTTTCAATTTGTACTCCACTTTTTTTGAAGGCCATTCAGGTCCATTTTCTGCCTTCAACACATTTTGACTAGAAACCTAAATCAGCTGACAGAAACAAATTCAAGTGAGCTGAGACTTGGATTTTATAGCAATATTGATAAAAGAAGTGGACATTCCTGCCTGAACATTAACATTTGGCCTGGGAGACAGTATTCTGAGGGATTTCTCAGATTCCTCATGCATCTAAAAGCATATTGTTGTCCTGCAAGTAATAAAGGCGGAAAGAGGGGGAAAAAAAAAGAAAAAGGTTCCCCCCATGAAACCACAAAGTAACATTTTTTTCTTACAACATTCCAAGGGTGTAACTTGCTGAAGACTAGGTAGCCTCAGAGCCATGGTAAGCTTTAAGGAGATAGATAGGGAAAGATAAAATTATGCCTTTATAGAACTTCCTGGACAGTTCCTATCATACAGAAGGGGTTGTATAGGAAAAACCTATGGTGACTTTTGACGTCAGTTTAACCGGCAAAACATAAACTGAATTACATAGTATGAAAGGTGAAGTCATTCAAGGAGGGTCATCATAAAAAAAAACAAAAAAACCCACAAAAAAACCTTTAAACAAAAACCATGTAATTATCTTTTGTTTGCTTCTTTTTTTAATATTACTCTTTTATGTAAATCCATGCTAGAATATTTATTACCTATATGAAGTAGAACTGGAAGTATCTCATAAGATCTTTATTTCTACCTCCTAAATCTGTATCAACTGCACCAAAATCATCCTCACTGGCCTTTCTGTAACCCATTTATAAAAAACTCCAGTGATAAATGCTCCACAACAGCTCTCTCCAGTCTATCCCAGATCTTGGTCAGAAATCATTTCTTAATGTCTACAGATCCCTTGTTGCAACATTAACTCATGCCCTCTTGTCATTGGAAGAAAGAAATAAGATTATTTCCTTCCTCCTCAGGTCATGTTTTCTACACCACTGATCACTCTCCACGCTTTTCTCTATAGTCTCTTCAGCTGGCCAGTATTTTGTTTGAGGTGCAAGAATCAAACCATGATACCAGATGTTTGGGTTTTTTGGTTTTGGGGTTTTTTTTCTTTCTTTTTTTTTTCTCTTTTTTGTTGTTGTTGTTCTTTTTTGTTTTCCCCTCACAACAACATGAATTTACCAACAGGTGTTCCCTTCAATAAAACATTTCTTCTCTTTTTTTTCTGTAACTTTTGCCTAGCTAGACAGTTTCTATCTTTCATTGCTCAGCTGATTATTCTTACTGAAGTGCAGTAATTTTCATTTGTCCTGCTTGAACTGCATCCTGCTTTTCAGACCAAATCACCAATTAACAAGATGGTTTTAGATCTTAAACATCTTCTCCAAAATACTTGCAGATATGCTCCCATCCATTTTCAATTTATATAAAAGAATATGTCATCTTACATCATATTGAGATGATTGTCCTTGTCTTCATTTGGTTTAATAAGTATCATACAGGAATTTTTCACTTCACCACATCAAGATATTAGTTTCCACCACAATTCTGCACTTTGAGGGGCTTAATGCAGGTACCACTGAAATTATTTTTCATATTTTGGCTGCTAGAGTAAGGAATAACACTAAACATTTAATCAGTAACATTGGTGGCTCATGGCATAGACAGGTGGTGTACTCTTCACTGTTAAAAACTGGTTGTCCAGCTGGGCCCAGAGAGTTGTAGTGAATGGAGTTAAATCCAGTTGGTGGGTAGTCACCAATGGTGTCTCTTGGGGCTCAGTTTTGGGACCAGTCTTGTTCAATAACTAGATTGCTGATAAAGCTAATGGGACTGAGTGCTCAGCAAGTCTGCAGAGGACACCAAATTGAGAGGGAATGTTGATCTGCTTGAAGGTAGGAAGACTCTGCAGAGAGATCTGGACAAGCTGGATGAATGGGATGAGGTCAATGGGATAAGGTTTCAGAAGGCTAAGTGCCAGGTCCTGCATTTTGGTCACAACAACCCCAGGCAGTGCTACAGGCTTTGGGATGAGTGTCTGGAAAGCTGCCTAGTGGAAAAAGACCTGTGGATGCTGGTTGACACCCAGCTGAATAAAAGCCAGCAGTGTTCCCAGGTGGCCAAGGAGGCCAATGGCATCGTGACCTTTATCAGAAACAGTGTGGGCAGCAGGACTAGGGAGGTGATCATGTCCCTGTACTCGACATTGGTGAGGCCACACCATGAGTACTGTGCTCAGTTCTGGGCCCCTCACCACAAGAAAGATATGGAGTTGCTAGAGTTCAGAGAAGGGCAACCAAGCTGGTGTAAGGTCTGGAGAATAAGTCCTGTGAGGAGAGGCTGAGGGAATTGGGATTGCTTAGTTTGGAGAAGTGAAGGCTGAGGGGAGACCTTATTACTCTCTACAACTACCTGGAAGGAGTTTGTAGTGAGGTGGGTGTGGCCTCTTCTCTCAAGTAAATAATGACAGGACTAGAGGAAATGTCCTGAAGTTGCACCAGGGGAGGTTTAGATTGGATATTAGGAAGAATTTATTTACTGAAAGAGTAGTCAGAATGCTGGAATGGACTGCCCAGGGAGGTGGTGGAGTCACCATCCCTGGAGGTCTTAAAAAAATGTGTAGATGAGGCACTTCAGGACATGCTCTAGTGGGATGGTGAGATGTTGGTTTTATTTGTTTGTTTGTTTTTTGTTTGAGTTTTTTGGGGGGTTGACAGCTGGACTCAGTGATCTTAGAGGTCTTTTCCAACTGTGACAATTCTGTGATTCTGTGATTCGTTAGAAAAATCAAAAATAGATAAAAATTCAGTTTAAAATACAATAAACACTTGCTTAAAATTCAGAGCCAGAAGAAAACTTGGTTTTCCCTTGTACCACCTAGAATATACATTAGGATTTTTAAGCAGCAGAGTTACAGTGCAGAAAGTAAAAACATGAAAGACAAAATGTGTTGAATAATAAATCAGGTGTACATCAAAAGAAAAAGAGAACAGGAGTACAACAAAGCCTTAATTTAATTGTCTAATATAAACATTTACATTTTGTATGAGGATTAATGGATTAAGCTACTTTAGCATGAAGGAAAAAAATTATGATTATGACCTAGTGTTAGACAAGACTAAATGGCTTAATCTGATTTTCTCTGAAGGTAAAGCTGTATTTAGTAATGGATTTAAAACATATGTACAGAAGTTTCTTATCTAATTTTGTTAGCACAGAAAAGATAAAAAAAAAAAACCAAAACAACAACTTGCTACACATACATATGTAGAACCTTTTATAACTGACATTTCCACTCCAGTAATGCGTGGGCTTGGGTTTTTTTGGTATAGAAAGGAAAAGTACCCTGTGCCAACAGAAGAGATAGTCTTCCTAATATTGTGCTTGAATGCAGCAACTGGATCTTTAATGACAAAGTGATGATATGTGAATACCAATTAACATGTGAATTAGCAAACTCATGCTGGGAAAAACCAAAGAGCTTACAGGCCATAACCATATCCTGGGCTCCAGGCTATCTTCTCTCTGTATCTTATTACTTCTTTGTGAGACAGCCCTCAGCAAGTAAAAGGGGAATATAATTTCTCTGTTGTGTTCAACAGAAAATTTAGAAATGCAGTGTAATACTCCAGATATATTCTGTGGTCTAAAAGAGAATTATTGAAGTGTAACAGTTCATAATTTTAAGACAAATAAGCAAGTTTTGTTAGCAGAGTGGAACGCTGAGTTTACCTTTGAGCTTTGTCTACATAATCCTTACATTTTATGCTGCATTTGTTGAATACAATGCCTTGCCGTGAGTCAAACAATAAGTCTGTAAGAATTAGTTTGGAACTTGCACTAGTTTCAGCTAGACAGAATCCAAATTAGAATTCATTTGCATAAACATTATAAATTTGGTCATATTATAAAAATAATCATTTTTCTATTTGTAGTGTAGTACAGAAGTAACATACCGTAAAAAACATTTCTCATAACACAGAAGTAAAACCATAAAATAAAATAAGCTAAGCAGAAAAATTTAGAATCATGATTTTTTCCAAAAGAAAGATATTTGAGAACAAATGCATTCTTGATGTTTTAATTTCATTCCAGTAAAGCATAAGGTATTTCAGTATGTGGAGATCTAAATAAGAAAGGTGAATGATCACTCAGGTGCCACTGTAGCATTGCCCAGTTCTAAGGTTCAGACTTTAGTTTTCCAAATTATTTGTCCTGAATCTCCAATTTTATACCCTATACCAATTTACTAAGAAACTGGAAATGAACTGCATGTTTATACTACACAAAGAGCTTTTTTAGGTCTTGATTTCAGGATTTTAGAGAGCAGAGATAGAGAAAATTTAGTTAAAAAATGTGTAGTGAAAAAGCCATGGAAATTCAAAAAACCATCTGGATAAATGGCATATATTTTTCTGGAAAATGTGAAGCATGTCTAATAAAATTCAGAAAAAATAAACCCTTGTCCTTTATAACTTAGTGTTAATGAAATAAGGGTAGCATCTGAATGTTCCGAAAAACAAACCCAGTAGTATTGTAGGTACAAGTGCTTAAGCATCAAACCACCTAACACAAACGAAAAAAATGGACAAATTTTGGGAAGTATATAATGGATTTTATAAACTATATATTCTGTATTATATAGTATCCACAAATACATTCTGCCATGTAGAAGAATGTGGC
This sequence comes from Megaceryle torquata, assembly GCA_024611175.1. Classification (NCBI taxonomy): domain Eukaryota; kingdom Metazoa; phylum Chordata; class Aves; order Coraciiformes; family Cerylidae; genus Megaceryle; species Megaceryle torquata. The sequence goes on from JANIJG010014865.1 coordinate 57,294, forward strand.
AATTCATGCTTTTGGGCCATCTACAGGGACTGACCTGTGGACCTGCAGACCCACCTGGGTCTGCTGTTACAGTTGAAGCTTCAGAGCCAAATCTCTGCATCCTGAACCTGCAATACCTTGACTCCACTTATCACTGATAGATAAAAACTTGTAATACATAGGAACCAAAGTTTATAGTTGCAGGCTTGGTGCAACAGGAAATAACTAGAGAGCAACCACTTCCTATTTTTAAATTTTATGTACTCTATTTTCTTTCAAATGATTGAAAATTAGCTTTAGTCTCTCAGTTAAAAATTTTATACATGGTATTTATTTTGGTCCTAAATCTTCTATTCATTTACCTTTATGAATTGTTACTCATATACCACAAACAAAAAGCTCATCTAAGTAATCCTTCACGTTTCTTCAGACAAGAAATATAAACTGTATTTAGCTAAAGTCTAACAATAATTGTATAGCAAGGTATAGCAAGTCCTTATTTTTCAAATACATTATTGTCCCTTTAACTGGAAAAAAAAATTATTTGTAAAAATAGAAAGGCAGCCTCTTCACTTGCACTGCCGAGACTGCTGCTTTTCTTCAAATTAGTTCAATGGTCCAGATAATAAATGAATAATAAAATCACTACTGTGCATGATATTCTTAATTAGGGAATACATTACAAGTCCTAAATTATATTTTCAGGCAGCAAATACAGTGCTCTGGATTTCTGCCTAGAATACTATTACTATTTGAAAATACTTTCTATTAGATTCTAGAAGGACTGGGGGGATGATGTTCCAAATGAAAGATGCTATGTCTATTTGACATATAAATGTCCTACAAATCTATTTTTAAAACTTTGCACAACTTAATTCTTCTGAAAAAAGTCAGCAAGAAGTTGGGCTTCACAATAGATGTTATCAAATTCAGCCTATGGATGCCATTTGTATACTACACACATGCACATGAAAGGTGCTATAGCACATGCATTCAGCTGATTATGGGTTGGCTACACTACTTTCAGAAATGCAATATAACTTTTTCACAAAACCTTTGCCAAAATAAAAAGTGAGAAAATTAAGTACTCTGCATGTATGTACTAAAAAATCTGCCACCCATTTGAAAATGTGCTCATGGCACTTGCAAGCATTGCTTCATTTTGTTAATGTTTCAGTCAGAGACTTTGAGATCACTCCATTTTTCCAGATATTTAATGTCTGAAGGAACAATTGGATTATTATCAATGTCACAGGTTTATTTCACCCATTTACCTTATTTACTCATATTAAGCTGTAACATAAATTAGACTAAAGCATGATTTATGACTGCCTTAGGCGTATCATCTTGAAAGGCATTCAGTCTCAACCCGTAAACATCAAGGGACTGACAATTCATCACTTTCCTGCTAAGTTTACTCCAGCAGCTAATCATGCTCCCTCTTATAAATCTGTGTAGCTGATGGGGATATGTTTACGTTCATGCCCTGAGCACATTATTATGCCCTTCTTCACTACAATGAAGTCCTTTAATATGCTGAAGTTATTCTGCATTCTATCAAGTCAAGTCTCACTTTTGTTTGTCTGTTAAATTAAACAGTCCAAACTCATTAAGACTTACACTGGGGAGTATTTTTCAAGATGCTCCTGTTTCAAGATACTTGAGCTAGTGCAGGTATAAGAAGCAATGAATGTTGTTTGGTTATTTAGGACCACAAAAACAGGCACAGCAGATTAGACAAGTAATTGGTCATTATAGGAGGATACTTGGAGATACCATATTTAGGGATATTTTCTTCAATTTCCATTCCTGGAGAAGTGACACTGGTTATATATGTCCTCTCTTTTATTCAGCTACTCTTCATGGAAGGATTTTTATGCTTAAAGGTTTTAAGAAACTTTACTGAAAAACCTCATCAAAGTATTTCAAATGGGCATGTTAGAGACTTCTGAGAAAGTCCTCTACTTGCCTTATTCAGCACTGTGCCTTATCAGATAAACAGACCTTGAATAGCAACCTTCTGTGTGTTGTGGCTCTCCTCTGAACCACCCCATCTTTCAGCACCCTTCTGATGATGTGGGCCTCGGAACAGCACATGGTGGCACATCTACCCTACACCAACATGAGACCATCTAACCTATGCGTGGAGATGATTTGACCTGGGAAGCATTTCAAGTACAGTTAATTTCTCTTGAAATACATAGAAGGTGAAAACCGTGTGATAAATTACAATGGAATAAAAGATGAATTTGCACATGGTTAGAAATACTTTTGCAGGCTACTAATGATATCCAACAGTATGGCTATTACAAAGCTGTTCAAAAGACTCTCTTACAATATTCCAGCACAATTATTTGGACAAGGGTGCATTACAATGCATAAATGATCTTTTTACTTCCAAATAAAGACTTAGAGCTAGCTAGATTGTTTGGTTCCAATGTGGCTAAAATATAATTATTTCACTCACAGAAAGATTCCTATTGTGTTTCCCATAACTATGTGATACATTTTCAATGCTCTATGTGGCATCTGCATGCAGAGCACTCCTAGACAGTAATTGTTGGTATAATTCTCACACATAGCCTGTAGATGTATCACAAGCATGAGTGGATTCACTTGCTGAAGCAGAGCATTTGTTTCCCTTGCTGGAAACTGAGGGAAGAAAAAAGCCACATAAAATCTCCGTTCAGTGTAGTACAGACTGCAAGTGGCTCAGTGAAAAAAAAAAATAGAAATAATATTTTTGATGACATGGTTGCAAAAGCTGTAACACTGCCCCTTATTTTTATGACTAGCTTTCACTTTTTTCCATCCACTATAAGTACAGATGAGCTGTAAACTATATGCCTGTGCTTGATTTTCTGAGTTGAAACCGAACTAAAGGTTAATATTCTGAGTTGAAGCTAGCAGCGAGGGAGAATACGTCCTCCATATATACCAATTCCCTATCACCTTGTTAAGGAAGACTCAGCCACCTCCAAGCAGAGAGGGAAGATGCTTCAAGGTATCCAAGCCAGAGAAAGGCAGTAACAGGGACTGCCTTCCTTTACAGATAACATAAAGGGAAAATAAGAGAGCCTGAGACCTTACTGTCTTTTCAGCAGAGCTGCTTTTACAACGTAGAAAAGAAGGGTCTCAGAGTCAGAAATGGCTAAAGAGACATTTGCACTACCAGAGAAGATTGCTGTGGCAGAGCCAGAGCTACCCACCAACACTTCCCCTGGAACATGGGCCTGTTTGTCCCTGGCATTGCTGCCGAATGGGATGTGGGTGGGAAACCAAGCCCTCTGCCTCTTCACAAAACATTGGCCAATGAAAGATTCAGTCAAAAGATCCTCACTGTGATCAATTGCTATGGCAGTTACTAAAAACTAAGGAGTCCTTACCCATTATTGTAGAGCCCTTCAAATCTTGGCACCTATTGTCTTTGTTGTTACACTCTAGGGTACAAAATGCCCATTATCACACACACACACACTCTGCTGAAGTAATTAGACCCCCACACTGCCCTGGTTCTCCATGCTGATTGAACTTCTGCTGCCATTAATGAGGGTGTGTGGTAAAGAAAGCCACTAGACAGCAACAAGGTCAATGAGCACAAATCTGGTACCTGTCTTAGCAATCATGACATAGAATAATTTTTCCCACCTGCTTCTGTGAATATTTCTTCTGTTGCAATCATGTCACAATGCAGGGCTCATATTTTCAAGTCTTGAAATTTACTCTTAATCTGAAAATCATAGCAAAATTTTCCCCATTTTACTGATATTAATGATACTGTTCTCATGAGTGCTTATAAAGTCAGATGCAAACCAATAGAGACTAATTCTATAATAACATACTTTTTAAAGCACTGTTGTAAAAAATAAGTTTAAAATCTAAAAATAAGAAAAAATGAAAACTTATAGAGGCCTATAAAAGCTATACACACATATGGCTCTATATGTACATATATACACTTTTAAATACACATACTACTTAGAAAAGGGTTGGGGAACTGTATTTAGAGGAATGCATAATTCAAAGAGAAAGACAGCTTTGGTTCAGCTAGTATCAGTTGATACCACTGTATCAGCAAAATGGCTGCAAAAATCTTTTCCTCAGGAATGCTTTCCAGAAAACTACTGAAAAGCCACAAAGCTAACTCAGAAGAGGTAAGGCAAAAAAGCAATGGAAAATAAAAATAAACACAATCAAAGAACTTGTATTATCCTTATTACATTTGGTTATCGCTATCCATATCAACTGTAAGCTATTAAAAAAAAGTCTTTTTCTACTTATGTATTTGTGAAACAGCACATTATCTTCCCTTCTAATTGTGCAGATAAAGCAGATGTCTCATGCAGATCTTGCCTTTTTTAGAGAAGATAGGAAACAAATGTCTTTCTCAGAAGCAAATTCTAAATTTCCTAAAAATGTGATGCAATGTATTAGCTTTAATGTCAATTTCCGCACCAAAGAAGCCTCAGTAGTGGAGAGATTTGGGCAGGAAGCAGGCAATGCAGCTACTGACTTAGAGGTGTGTCTCTTTACCATAATCACATTAACAGTGGAGGCATGCTCACCTGATGGTCAATTCAGATAGCTCTGCTTCTTCCATACTGCTTCTCTAGGAAGAGCTACAGGCAGATGTGCATATATCCCACAGATGGAAGCATGAGAGGAAGGCCCAGAACTCAGGAGTCCAGGAAACACATAGACCTGTTGGAGCAGGTCCAGAGGAGGGACACAAAAGTCATTAGAGTGATGGAGCACCTTTCATATTAAAAATGACTGAAAGAGTTAAGGTTGTTCAGCCTGGGGAAGAGAAGGTTTCAGGGACATCTTATTGCTGCCTTTCAGTGCTTAAAGGGGGCCTATAAGAAAGATGGGGACAACCTTTTTAACAGGGCCTGTTGTGAAAGGACAAGGGTTAATGGTTTTAAATTTAAAAAGGGTAGATTTAGACTAGATAAAATTAAGATTTTTTTTTTTTTTTTTTTTTTTATGATGAGGGTGGTGAAACACCCAGGTGAGGGTGGTTTGCCCAGAGAAATGATAAAACCTTCCCTGTTTCATGGTCAAGCTCGACAAGGCTCTGAGGAACCCAATTTAGTTAAAGACGTCCATTATCACTGCTGCATTGTGTGACTGGCTGACCTTTAAAGGCATCTTCCAACCCAAAGTATCCTATGATTCTATGATACAGTATTTTGCCACCAACTGTTTTTCTTCACTGATGATGCAGTATTACCTATTGGGTTTAGCCAGTGATAGTCTTTCAAAATTACTGTTGAGAAAAATTTCAAGACCAATGACCTTGATAAAACTACAACTTTCCTGAATTCATTATATTCTAAATCACACCTAAAATCAGGTTTGCTGTACAGCTTTGCAGGAGTCGAATGGTAACTATGTTACCTTCCATAAATCTTATTCTTCCACATGACTTAAAATGTCCAGAGCTATCTTCTTTTTGAGGCTGATAGTCAAAGCAGATGTCTAGGAAATAACACTTTTCTTAATCTGCCCTATGACAATGAACATCAATACCTTCTTTACCTGCTTATGTGGATATTTACTTACATAAAAAAAATCTAATTATAGCATATTCAGAGCAAAACATGTAACAAAAAGTGTCAAGTGAAAGCAGGTTCCTCCCTGAACCATCAACTCTGGGTTCCATGAAACACAAATAAAAATACACTTAGAGGTCATAATAGGCATTTAAAAAAAAAAAAAAAAAAAAGAAAGAAAGAAAAAAGGAAGTAAGTTAGGTTCTATAGATTTGTTACAGATTTGTTTGCCTTGCCAAAAATTTGTTGGCATATGATCAGAAAAATCCATTTAGTCATGATCCAGGAGTGTTTCCAGGAGCACTGAGATGGCTTTACTGAAATCTCTGTATTTCGCTTTCCACTGTGCCCTTAGACACTTTAAATGTTACAGGCTATCAGTTCTGATACTGCAAAATGTAAAAATGGGAAAAAAGGGCCTACCTCTTAACCTCGCAGGCCACAGTCCATGTACATTTACATTTTCAGCTCATGAACATCCCCCTATCAGTGGACAAATAGCCCAGTGGGAGAGATGTTTTAACACTAGGACAGGAAGCACAGAATCTTGAGTAAAAGGCTATTTCTCTGTGCCTTGTCTATCCACTAGAAACTCTTCTTCTCTACCTAGTCACCAGCAACAAGTAGACCCATACACAGGTGCTTAAGTTCCTGAATATGTGAAGAAAACAATTCAAGATCTCACACGTTAGAAAGAAAAAAAAAAAAAAAGGCTGTAATGTATGCAAACAGCATCCCTCAATGCATATTTTTAGGTGTATACTGATTGACTTGTCTCAGTGTTTAAAATTAAGTTGTCTTCAGGCAGTCGGGTCTCTTTAAAGAGCTACTGACGATGATATTATTAACCTTTGGTATTGAAATTCTGTTAGTTGCACCTGATTTATCCTGGTAAACAGCACTGCCATCTCGTTCTTAGCCCTGCTCTGTGAAAATTTGCAGCTTTGAAGTTTTCATTTGTTGTTTTGGGTTTTTTTTCAGTAGAAGGTAACAAGAAAAGCAAACTACCCATCAAACTTATCCTGATCCAGATTGTATATCAGGGATGCATTACAGTTGTACCTCTCTTAAAAGGCATGGTCCTTTAAAGGTATTTAAAAAAAAAAAAAACAACATTATTTTAATTGTCTCTTGATTAAAAGAGAATAAAATGACCAGACAGGTACTTCTTCCTCCTCCTGTCTCTCCTTCCCCTGAAAGGTTCACAGAAGGTATTCTTTTAAAGAAAAAAACAGAAATTGTGTTTGTCATTAGACTTATTTGTGACACAAGGATTAGCTTTATTGAAATGTAATAGCAATTACAAAGACAACCATATTAATCCCAGTTCAACCTTTAGATATAGGTATCCCTCAGCTCCCTATGAACAGCTGAATCCCATGTATTCTGGATGAAGCAGTTCTTTACCACATAAGAACACAGCATTTCCTTCTCTTTGTTCAAATCCCATGTTTGTAACTACTTCTGAGTAGGTTTTTAGGACAACACAAACTTTACTGATAGTAAAGTAAGAAGATGCCTTGTTCTTGAAAGGTGTGCTCTTGTTTGCTTGCAGTTGACAAGGCATTTTACAGGAACACATTTGACTTTTTACAAGTTTCCAAAAGCAGTAAACTTTATTCCTGCTGACAACAGAAGCAGTTGCTGCATGCAAGCAAAATTGTTTTAAAAGTTTAACTCTGTTTTCTTCTTCCATGTTTTGTGCTCTAAGGTTACATTTAAATCTGTTTCAGATTAATTATTTTGCAAATAATAATTGTTCTGGGGTTACTGGGATAAAAATACATATAAGTGAACACCAAATACTTACAAGGTGAGAGGAACTGGGCTTTTACCTTAAGTGGAAATAGGTATTTAACTTCATCATGTAGAAAATGTCCTTTTCATAGTGAAACTTTCACATATTTTTTTTTTTTTTTTTTTACTTTACAAGTTCAGAAGGAAAAAAAAAACCAAATAAACATTTAGGCATTTTTAGACCTCTTTAGTTAAACCGTACATCTAATAATAATAAAAGAAGCAAGAAACAAACCTGCCATCATAACCTTCTGCAGCAAGCAAGCAATTAGTGTAAAATATGTACCAAAAAACTTCCCTTATGCCTTGATTTTTGGACCAAATTCAGGAAAAATGTGAATAGTGGTAACTCACAGCATACACACACTCTTAAAAAATATTATAGTCAGAAGAGGCACTTAACACTGTGGTTGCTCACTTATGTTTTCTCACTGGTGGTCCAATATTAGATGCCCCAGCTGTCCACCACTAGCCCCACCCCCAACCAACAGAGCCAACTACCTCTGCATTATTGCTGATTCAGCCACATTTTATTTTGGATCTTGATTTAAAAGTGTTTGTGCCCCCTTGTCCTGGTTTGAGTGAGAACAGAACTAATGTTCAACAATTTTACTTTTCAGCTCAGTCTCTTCTAACTGCACTTTCTGAAGTTAACAGTACGTTTCTGTAGACAGTGTCTGCTTCTAGAAGTGACAATGCTTGATGATTACAGTTACTACCAAGGATTGTTATGCAGGAATTCTCTTGCTTATACTCTCTCCTATAAAGACCAAGGTCACTGCTAAATGTTGTGTGCCATGTTGGGTGTGAAGAAAGTAAAAGGCTGCACCTGCAGGGAGGATCAGACTGGACAGGTGACCCTAAAATGACCAATAAAGTATTCCATCCCATATACATCATATTCAATATAAAGCTGAGGGATCACAAGGTCAAACTCTCTTCTTCTTCAATGGTGGGTGTCCAAAGAGAACTCTGTCTGTTCTGCCTTCAGTTCCAATCCATGGGTTCTAGAATCCAGTTCCCATCTGCTGTTGAGTACAGTCTGGTGCTTCCCCAGTACCTGCTCCACAGCATCAGTGGTGACAGTAGCATAATTGCCATAAGGGGTCTGGGGTTTATATTGGTTTTGTATGTATTTGTATATACTCCATTTTATTATTTTCATTAAAGATGTTTTAATTTTCTCTTCTGATCCATAATTTCGGTCCGTTTGCCTTCCTCTTTGGAAAGGGAGAGGGATTAATAGAGAGCATGTTATAGGTCTAGTGTCTGTCCCTGCCTTTAACCTTGACACCCCTAAAAATAAAATTCATGGCACTTTATCTTTGCTAGAAATGTTAAACACAATCTGTGCAACTTGCTGGCAGGTCAGAAAAGAGTGAGAAAAGCACAGAATTGTACTGAACTGACTTGACTAAGACAGTGGAAGGCACCTTCATTTGGCTCACATTGTACTACTGGCTTCTTTCAGTAGACCTGCATCTTGTCATCCTCTCCTGTTCCTTTCCTCTTCATGTTACTGGCTTTATATGGGAGGATTCATAGGAAGATGGAGGAAGCATTAACATATCAATGCCACAGAATATTTTGTCATTGTGATAAATTATTTAAAAATCCATAATTTAACTTGTAAATGAGTCTTCATAAAAGGACATGCATAAGCACATAGACAAGGATGTGATGAGATAGACAAAGAAATTGCATTTTAAATAGATTTCTGTTTTAAAGACAAATCACAGCATCATCACGAGACAAATATAAGTATTTATTTTATTAGTTCTAAAAGCAGATTTAAGCTCTCTTCTCCACAGGTGAAAACAGTATTGATATATGTAATTGCTATTCCTTTCTAGTACCATTAGCTCTTCATTGAAGGGCAAGCTAGCAAAATAAAAGAAAGTTATTTGGCATAATATGAAAACCAGAAAAGTACACCTGTTCAACAGAAGACGACATGTTTTCCCTAAAATAATATTTAGTGAAAGCTAAGTGTAATGAGTTCCAACTATAGTTTTAGGGTAAATTTGCAGTTCCCAGGAATGTAAGTTTTGGTACTCAGATTAGAAAACAGTAAAATACATTGCATACCAATTCAGTGGTAACATTCCACTGGGAAAAATGAGAGTATCTGGCTCAACACCATCCAATGATACACAGACAATAGCAACAACAGCTGCTTTCATAGCTTCTCAGATTTTTCTGTTGCAATCACCTTTGATGTCTGCAGACATGCACTTCCTACAAATTTTCTGAGTAGTCATTTGAGTTTTCTAGCACCTAGAGAAATAAATTCCAACCCATTTTCTTTTTTTTCTTCACACGCCTTTAAGTGTAGCACAGGCCACACACACATTGTTTACTGAATGGTACCATTAGAACAAACCCCTTGGTCATCCTGTATTTAAAAAATTACAAAACATAGTGCTAAATCTGTGAATAATTAAGATATGTCAGTGAGGCATCAGCAAGAACAATACTGCAGACAGCCATACAGTCATTCTGCTTTAGTTTGCCACCAGCTCAGCACATGATCACTGTGCTGTCATTTGTTATTGCACTGCTCAGCCTTCCCTTTTGACTTCAAATCTTTACATTCCATTTGGCTATTCTAAAACTGCAGTGGCAAGCTCTCTAAGTCTATTACAAAATAATAGCATTGTAGTCTGATGCAGCAGCATATGCCCCAAACTGAAATTAATTTTACTCAATATAATCTATACTTCTTGACATATCAGGTGTTAGGCTTCAGTGCAGCTCTTCCAGGCGCTCCCTCTTTGCTCTGCTCATCATACCACAGCTTGCTGTCTGTGAGATACTTTCATTCATTGATCGAGGCTTACAAAAGTCCAAGTTCAATAGGACAGACAGCACCTTGGCAAAGGGTGCCTTCTCTTTTACGCCTGTCAGCAGTATGATGGAAATTTTATCATAAGACACAGAGACGGTACTCACATACCCATAATTTTGTTAAGCACTAGTGCGAGTGGTCTCAGTAGACTGGGTAGATGACATATTTACATGAACAGTGAATATTATCTACCTCATCTAAATTAATACTGAACAAAATAGGGAGCTTAACTAGGTAGAGGTCTCTTCTGGGCAAATAAGATCATTTTCCAATCACATACTCACTTGCATCTCATAATGAGCTGGGGGAAAAAAGAACAAAAGTATGAGATAAATTCTAAAAATAGTTATCTTGCTCCCCTGAAAACAAGATACACTTACAGAAATGAGAATATCAATGCCAGCATTGAGGAAACAGCACACGCTAACTAACTTGCTGTTAGTCTCTGAAGAATGACATTGACTTGCCAGCTTTTTCAGGAAAATCTAATAAAACATTGATGAAATGGAATAATAATTTTCCCTGCATGAAGATTAAGTGGGAACATGAGTCTATGTGATAGACAGGTTTTGCATCCATCCCCTGTCTGCTCAACTGCAGAAGTCATTGGGAAATGGCATGCAGAGTATTTCTAAACTGATCTATATCTGAAATAGTAGATGTCAACTTCAGTCCTACAGGAAGTGACAGTCAATACCAGCTTGTTCCTAGCTATTTTTGCAACCACCTATAAAGTTTGACACAGTGAAGCAGTCTTGTGTTAGGACTGAAACCTATTGTTTCAGAAAAAATAAAAGGGAAGACATTACCAGTAATTACATAACAGGTACTATATCTGAAGGCATAATTATACACAAGCCTGAGTGCTGTTACCTGTCTGAACTTCTAAAGGAAACTTAGTTTCTGACAAAGAGTATAAGGTTAGAACTAAGGGAGATGGCATAGGTACCCAACAAACTGGAGTAACTCAACTAAGTGATTTCTACACAGTATCTGCCATCTGTTGGTGATGACTCAAGTAAAACAAAGCACAGATGCATCGTAGTCCTGATTTTTGTCTTTTTTTTGTTTTCGTTTTTCTTTGGTTTTTTGTTTGTTTGTTTGTTTTTGCCTGAACTCTACTAAACTTCAGGGAGGATTAGGATTTTGTATTGTTTTGGAGAAGTGTATTTTTATAGTAAGTGGCTCCTAGTTTATACTTATTCACAGCTAATTTTCAAACTCTTGAAGTAATAAATGATGCCATGAGTTTCAGCTTCAAGGCTAAGTAGTCTTCTTGGAAAATCTTCCAGTCTCTTTGTAATGCATTCTGAAATGCTCTCTACCATTTATCGGGGCATAGATCATGCAACTTCCTTCCTCACACATATATTACCCAGTGAATGAGATTTACAACAGCCAGCCTGCTCAGCAGGGAGACTCCTGAATTAGCCAAGACAAATTACCACCACAAAAAAAAAAAAAAAAAAAGACACATGCAGACTGAAATCTTACATATCTCCTGAAGCCTTAACAACCTTGACAGGAATTTCTCTACTGGACTGAGACTCACATTCTTGAGTGTTCTATTGGACTATGATGACAAAGCAATCACATCGAGTACAGAAAATTCACTTCATCTTTTCTTCAAAACAGAAACAACCCCTACAAGCTGTGCTACAATCACCTTTTAGTGTAAAAAATATATGCCAGTTTAAGATAATAGAAAAAAAAACCATTAAAAGGAAAATCTGAACATTTTAACCTCATTTGGCCACTTACTATGTGAAAGCCATTGGGGATACTATTGTGTGCTGAACTCATGCTAGCTAAGAATTCATCCTTTGGGCACCCTTATTGGATCACAGTTCTCAGGAGAATTCAACATACCTGATAGAAGAACACTCATGGCCCTAATCAGGATAAATCCTAAAATACTCCTTTCAGCCCAGATGGGAAATATGCAAGCAAATGCACCGTGCAAGTCATTGGTGTGATGAGCCTAAGCAGCATTACTACGGAAAACAGCCATCTGCAGAGAGAGGCTCAGGGCCTGGTGGATGAAGTGGTGTCTTTGTGGATTGCTTGTAGCAGCTCCTAAAGAAAATAATGAACGTTCCTGAAAAACACAGGGCTTCGAGCTCTCATAATGAGCCCATTAATGGCTTGACTACTTCCAAAGCTACTTACAGCCAAACCACGTTCATGTCTGATCCACAAGTGCAATCAGGAAAGATAGATTGTAGAATGGGGGCTACCTGGCCCCAACCCCCTCCCAGCACACAGCATGAAGGCTGGATGTGCAATGGCTAAGCACCTTTCTGAGTTCAGATTTAACACTCTTTCCAATATGAGGCTTTAAATTGAATGCCAAGTAAAACAGATTCTGAGGCTCGATTCAGCTGGCTCTCTTCCTCTTTATTATAGGTAACTTCTGAAATTTTAGATTGCCTTTCAACTTTTGTCATCTCTCTTGATCTATGTCCAGAAACACACTAGATTATAAAGCAAAAAGGATCTATTGATTTCTTATTTTAAGTTTTGGTTTATGTATGTTGGAAATTTGTTAAATGCAACTTTAAGTTGAACAAATGTGAAACCTTTTTCTAACAATTAATTTACTTATCTTCAACTAGTTAAAGGTCAGAGCCATTTATGGAGTGAGTTGTGCATGTGGGCTACCTTTAAATAGAAATAATATCATTTAGTATTAGTGAATAAATTCACTTGGAAAGAATGCTACCTGTAATTTCAGTGGTTCATGGCATTTTTTAATCAGCTTCATGTCCCAACACACCACAAGGTATCAACTACCAATGTACGAATCAGATATTTTTTTCTATTTTAAATTTGATTGATCTTCCATAAAGGCTTTCCTGAATTAAAACTTATACTGATTTTAAAGAGCTGTTGTGCCATGTAGCCACTTAATTGTATTACTAGTGTTCAATATGAAGTTAGCAAGGTTTTTATACTTTCTTGAACATAACTCAAAACACCTCATGACCAATTTTAAGTAGAAGTTGTCCTACATAACTGAGAAGTATTATCAACACTGATCTTATAAAGCAAAAACGCAAAAATACCTGGGTGGATCTGGTTCAACAATCTGCACTTTCACCCCTAATCATGGTGCAAAGAGCAATGCATTCAGAAAGAACAAATTCAAATTAATTATGTTTTCAGTTTGTGTGCTTCCATTATATGTACACAATTGCCTTCTTAGAAACTGGAAAGAGAGTGATTTTTCAGTAGTGGTGGCCTCCATTTACTAAAATAATTTGTCTGTTCAAGAACTGTAGAAGCAGGAAGGTGGAACCTATAAATTCCAGACCATGCTTCCCAGATGAACTGAAGAGGACTGATAAAACAGAGAAATATGGCTTTTGGCCAGACTTTTATGCCCTAGGCATTCAACTGCTTGCGGCACTGATTTTTAGACATATCACTGATGTACTTCTCCTGATGTAACTGCACTGACTTAACAAAGTACTTCTAATTTAAAATTGCAGAAAGATACTCTGTCCTCATGTAGTACTTTTCAAGCAGTGCAAATACACAGGAGTTAAATCACACAATCCTACTTAACACATTGTCTAGAGGTATAAGAAGGGAGGTACAGACACTTTTTTTTTTTTTTTTAAGTTGTTGAACACCACAAGTTTGCTTTGACTTACTTGGTACCTCTGTAAATCTGGCCTTGTGTGATTAGCTGCAGTAATACTGAGAATAAAGCCTCACATTGTGCATTTCTTATTGATGTGCCTTAACCAACAGTCATTCCTTCCTGTGACAAAACCAAGTACTTATGGATAGCAAACTCAGAACATCTTTCTCCACAAAGAGGGGTTTTGTTGTGGAACAAAAAGTTAACATGTAATATCTTAGAATTAGCAAAGGATCTGATGTCTTAGTAGATAAATGGCAATCTTCATTCTGGCTTTACAGTGGCATTATATATGGCTCCAGCCAAAAGTACAACAGGGCATTAAGTAGGTTTCTGTAAGGTCTTTAAATGTACAGAGTATTTAAAAATAAAAACAACAGCACAATTTCTAAGCCATATTCTCCACTTTTCCTTTGAAGGAAGACAGAATAAAATTACAGTGATTTCCCAATGGAGAGGCGCCTGGAGCTTCCATGTCAAAGTGAGAAAAGAGTCTTTTCTTAATTTAGTGTGCTTTTATTTTTTGGTATTCGAATCCTTATCTTTGTCCTTTGGAATGCTGGAACCTCAGAGGATGTAGAAACAACTATGTTGGGCATGTTTTTAAAAGTTTATAAAATAGCACAAGCCAAAATTATTTCACAGGAAGTCTCTTCTGACATTTCTGCCGTAATACCTTAAAAATCTTGCTCATGGCCTAATCAGGATCCTGGGACAACATATCAACCTCCAGAAGATTAAGGGACATAATAGAAAAGCATGACTGTGACTCCCAAATATGTCTTCACATTGGACTGATTTATCTTTGAAAGACTCTAGCATGAGTTATACATTGTCTCCAATTCTTACATTCAGACCCATAAAAATGGCCCAGCTTACAGTAGCATCACAAAATCATTTCTTCCATTTCAGGAAGACAGAAATGTGTTGGTAACCTTTATGTAAATCTCTTATATATATATCTTTTTTTAAGTGCAGAATACAGTAGCAGAAGAAAACACAACATTTATCCCCAAAGCCACAGAGAACAGGAAGATAAAGTGCTTTTTTCCCTTTAACCAAACCTTCAGATTTTGATGTATTTTCCATTTAAAGAGTGTTGAGCTTAGCAAAGCTGTAATGTACAATGTCAAAAAAGCTCAGCCACAGGTTAGTACTGTTTCTTGGTAGTGTTAGTACAGGAATAATTTCTAAGGTGTATAGTGAGAGCACTGCTGTTATCTTGACCTTTTTTCTATGTCCAACAAACAACTATATCTTATGCACAGAATTCTCTCCAGCCTCCTGGATTAGGTCTACTCTTTATGCATACTGGGAGACTGAGAGGAATTCCTACTATAGGAATACAGAGAAAATGAATTTGCATGTATATTAATTTAAAACCATTTCAGCTTGACCTTTCAGGAAGAATGGTGTAAAGGCTGAATGCAAAGGTTAATTGTCTTTGCTCAGTATTGCTGATAGGGCCTGAGTAAACCATAATGGTTTCTTGAAGGGAGGTAGGTAGAGAAGGGTAGGACAGAGCAAGTTTTGCATTAAAAAGACAAATCCCTTAACATGCACAATATAATGTCCATTTTCCAAAAGCAGAGACATGAACAAGTGAAGCAGACTTTCATAAGAATATGTTGAGTGTTACAGAGTACTATACCTTTCATTATGGAATGACTAACTTAAAACAGAAATATACCCACCTACCTAGTCTCATCAACAGTCCTCCCACACCACACCAAGTACATGAGTTTCTCCAGCTCCCTCTTGTAAAAATAATAAATAAATAAATAAATAACAGAATTCCTCTGCGTTTAGTTCTCCTGTTAATTTAAATAGTGTTTTACATGCTTAAGAGCACAAAACTACTGAATCAACCTCTTGTTTAAACTCTTGTGGTTTCCTTATTTGAATTTCTTTATCAGATATTTCATAAATTACATAGGAAGACTATTATTGTGAAACCTCATGTGTGACCAGTTTCATGTGGATGTGAAGTAAGTCATTTTACACCACCAGGAAAGGTAAAACTGAAAACAAGACTATAAATATTCACTCACTGAAAAAAAGAAACACAGCTAATGTTTACAAGATGATTCAGAAATAGTGTACAGTGGTTAACATTTTTAGATATTAAGAGTGGTAACTTTAAGATACTTAAACACACTATTAAAAATAACATTGCGAAATTTTAATGAAAACCAGCACCTTCAAATAGTACAAAATGGATTTCCAGGATGGTTTTTATTCCATCATGCTAATAATCTCACTGTTATCATATGTTCAGTTGCAAACCAACTTCCCTCTAGAAAAGCATCAGACTGTTTTACAGACTACAAGGAATACTATCTCAGACCATACACAAATTGTGGCTACTAAACAAACCTAAGAGAAATGGTAGTGGTATACGCTAAAGGAATCGTATGTCAATCAATTGGGCATATGTGAAGGACAAAATCTGTAATGACCTAACCCTTGACAATCAAAATCACAAGTCAACAGCAGTCCAGCCAAGAGAAATGCCTCTCCACTCCTCTTTGCAAACCACATTTCAAGCAATAAAATACAAATGCCTCAACATAAATTTTGAATTCATTGAAGGAAAAGTGTGTAAGTTAATTCACCATATTTTATACACTTATATAAATTAAAAAGCCCTATAAAATACATAATACTTATGGAGCCATACAGTTTCAGACATGTTCAAAATGTAGACATAGACGATCACACACAGTTTAGGTGACAGAAAGTGCTTCACAACACTAAACCCAAGGCTGCAGTGCAACTACAACAGAATTATTTAGTCTGTGGTTTCAGTGCCACTCCTTTAAAACAGAGGCCCCACAGGCTTGTGAATTAAAAAGTCAGAGGAAAGTTCTTGTATGCATCTGAGAGAGGATGAGACAGATCAAAGGAAAACGAGAACAGCTCAAAATCTCTGGAAGAGTAGTCTCTGTTTTCAGTACTGATCTGTTTCATCAGAAATTTGTGCACGGACTAGTAAGGGGTAGTACACCTACCCTCATTAGCAGGTGTTGCACACATGGTATTTGTTCAGTTTTTCACAAAAAATGACCTTTCAAAATGTATATTCAATATACATCATTATATACACTATGAATATAATTCAGAATTCATTATAATCAGTGCAATAAATAAGATGGATTTCAAATTTATATTCAATGCCTGATCTGAGATGCATAAAAGCTGTATAGATCGCATAGTACATATTTCCAATATTATTACATATTATCATTACAGCCAGCACATTTGATTTGTAGTATTAGTAGGGAAGTTATCATTACTCTTTTTGATGCTTACTGGCATACATTTGGAGGAAACCCAGTACCACAAAAGGCAATGTCCAGCCTCTTTCCAAAATTCTTGGCAAGTTCAGCTACGACAGACACCCTGCTACCATATTTAACATTCTTCGTATGAAACCTCTATGCAGTATGATGTGGGAGCACGCTCTCAACACCTCAGGACCTACAGCTGCCGGCTAACTGTATCCCCTGACTTTGTGTCTTTAGTGTGGTATGGGACTGTGGGACATGGCTCAGGGGAGAAGGAGTGGAGCACTGAAATGACACAATCTCTCCTGAGACTAGCCAGAAATTTACGAAAGCTTTTCACGACTTAGAGGAGTGTTGGAGCTGCTTTTTACTGTGCCCAACTACCTACAGCAAGGTCACCACCTAGGAACTGCTTTGGTCTCCAAGAGCTTTGTATTCCTGCTGGTGAGAAAGTGGCTGGACGGCTCGCACTGCAGGAGAAGTTGCTGGCGCAAGATGTATGTCTGGTTTGCATCAGTGTTTGGCACGAAGAGTCCTGCTCGGGCGGGCAATCACTCCCGGCTGCGGTGGGCGCGGGGCCGACGCCGGGTCCGTACCACCCCCTGCCGGTGGCCGGGGCGGAGCGGCCCAAAGGCAGCCACCCGCTACAGGCAGCGCTCCCGCTGCCGCTCCGTGCGGCACCCTGCTCCCGCTTGGAGTCACTCCCCAACGGCCACACGACTAAAATACCTGGGAAAGCATTGTGCTAAAGCGGCTTGTCCCAGAAAGCTGCCCAGATCCTAAGAGCACCTACAGAAATGCCTCCTTTTGAAGCTTTTTTTTTTTTTTTTTGGGGGGGGTGAAAGTGCTGCTGTTTCGGTGCCACTTAGCCTTGCTGCTTTGTTCAAGGTCGCTCAGCCAGTACACGCTACATTATTAGTCTTAATTGTGGCGCAGCTGACTAGCTTAACGGAAGCCCCTTCCTCTACACCAGCCCTGCGCTGGATGCCCCGCTCACAGCGGAACGTGCCCCTCGGGCTTTAAGGACAATTCCTGCAAAGTGCTGTCCCCCTTTACCGTAAACATATTGTCTTTAAAGACCCTTTAAAAATAATCCGTTAAATAAAACTTTTTTCCCCCGTCTTAATTGGACTCGGCTCCTGCCTTTCCCACACCAGCTGTCTCCTGTAAATCTTGGAAAGGATGAGGAAGGAGGGAGAAGACTCCCCAGCTCAGGCAGGCAGCATTGGCAGCGTGGTAGTACTTGAAGCGCTATGGAGATCAGCGGTTCTCACGAAAGCAGTTGTTTTATTACCTTCTCCGTCCTGCGCTCCCGTCATGTCAATCACCCAAGCAGTTCTACAGTTCTGGTGTGCCCTTCCTGAGGGGATTTATATAAGTTGCGAGCAAGACTGGGGAGTGAATCTATTTATTCACTCATGTCTTACAGACAAGTATGCCGAAGTACTTTCAGATCTGTCTTGTCAGAGGAGCCACCGCAGCACTTAAATGCTCACCAAGAGTTTACCTCCCCGGCGAAGAGCCCTCCTCAGACGCGGGGAAGCCGGCGCCTGAGTGGGTGTCCCAAGGATGGCTCGGCGTGCGGCGCGGGAGGAAAGCTGTCTTCCTCTCACATCACTGCCTCAGCCGCACAGAGATACCTCTACCACCCCCGCGGCAAGGTGGGGGCTGTGTGCGTTGCGTCCCGCCCCTCCGGCTCCTGCTCGGCCGTCGCTCCCCTCCCGACTGGCGGGCCCGCCGCTCTCGCCCCATGCTCCCGCTCCCTTTCGGCGCTGCCTCCCCCGCCCCGCCCTCTTTACCCCCGTACAGATGGATGGAGAGATTTATATTATAATTATTGCTATTATTATCTGAGCCAAATTCCTCTCAGGACTGGGGGGTCTAACAGGCGGGTGTGGGCAGACTCTCCCATCTCCGCAAAGGAGCATGCTCAAAGCTCTCAGACATGCTCCTTCATCGGGGAGGGAGCCAGAGCTGGGCCAGGGGGGCGGGGGGTGGGGAATCCTCACACTCGTAATGTCCTAATGCAAAGTTTTATTGTTCAAGCGGCCCCGAAGCCGGGGGCCGACCCGGCGTCCCCTGCTCTGCATCCCGCCGCCGCTTCCTCGGCTCGGGGAGCGGACACGGGACCCGCGCCGGGGGTGAGCGGGGACGGGGTCCCACCTCGCTCCCGGCGGCGAGGGAGGAGGAGGAAGAGATGCCAGGCGAGAAAGGCTTCTGAGCCAACTTCTGCCGGGAAACCCGCAGGTCCGCTGCTGCCTCCTCCCAGGACGAGATTACTGCTGCGCCCGGCGCTGCCCCCAGTGCTGATGCAACGCCGAGAGCACACGGGCAACATCATCAGCATCATCACCACCATCATGACCATCATCTTCATTATTATTATTAATACTATTACGACGATTCTCGCGGCCGCGGAGAGGGAAGCCGCACTCGGCTCCGGCAGCTGCCCTCCAGCATTTTCCCCCACCGCGGGGCGGCTGCTCCCGGCTCCGCGTCCCCCGCCCGGGGCTGCGGGAACCCCGCGCACCGCCCCGCGCAGCCCCCGCCCCCGCGGCCAGGCAGCAGTAGCGGCAAAGAAGGCAGGACGGGGTTCAACCCAAATCATAATGACGGCACCCGGCGAGTCGCCTACCTTGAGCTCTTCCGTGTCCAGGTTTGATGATCTGTCCATAGAGCGAAACTGAGCGGAGTGGAGGGGAAAGTAGGGAAGTTGTGCCAAAATATAAATAAATAAAAAATAAAGAGGAAGGTGGGGAGGGGGGGTGGAGGGGGG
>JANIJG010014866.1:0-31085 GCA_024611175.1 Megaceryle torquata
GCGGGCGGGGGGCGCCGCTCCGTGAGGCACGCAACAAGTGCGGCGGGGCGGAAGGCGGACTCGGTGCCCGGTGGTGAGCAACGGGGCCGCGGCCGGGAGGGGACGGGGCGGCGGAAGGGCTGGGGTTTTTGCCGGGAGCGTCTTTCCCCGGTGCAGTTAGTCAAAAGCATGATGCAATCTCACATTGCCATGGCTACTGCATCCCCGCGTTGTGGCGGCGGCCCCTTCCGCCGTGGCGGGGCACAAAGTCAGAAGAAAGAATACGAGCAGGAAGGGGGGATCCCCCGCCCCCCCCCGGCTGCGTTTAACGGCGAGGAAGTGTCCCTCGTCTGCACGCCGGCTTCCCGGGGAGGGGCTGAGCGCGGCTACGGCTCCAAACAAAAAACCCCTATCCGTTTTTTGCTCGGTGTGCATCGCGGGTGTGCGTGTGCATCACGCGAGCTGGGTGAGCCCGCTGCGCGCCCGGCTCCGCTCATGGCGATGCCGGGCCGGGCGACCGGAGCCACCGAGGATGACCGGGGCGAGCAGCCTCGAAGAGAGGCGCTGGGTGTCACTGGGAGGTCTTGTCGGGTTCGGCAGGGAAGAGTTCTGCTGCTGCTCACCGCCCCCCACCGCCTTACTGTTTCAGAAATGGAGCTGCTGGTACGGTAGTTCCCGGGTTTGTCTGCGGGACGGGACAGACGCCTCATTAAACTAGCGCCGTGAAGATGCAGCGCTTCTAAACGGTGCCTATACCTTTTAAAACCTAAATGTTTAAAGAGTACAAGCATTAGGAAATCAGTAGAAAAGGAAGGGCACTCGGGAGAAATGTGTCAGTATGTCAGTGCGTGTGCAGGGACTTTCTTAAGAACTTTATGACTTTCCTTTTATCTCTTCTATCTCCCGGAAACCCTCGGGCATCAGCAGCGTTAGAAGCTGGCAACGCTCGGGGTTACGCGGAATATCGTCTTAGGCAATCTAGCTGTTGTCTCCTTCCCTGCCTTCGCTGTCTGCTTTTCTGCCCTTACACACACACGCACGCACACAGCCCTGCTTCCCAGGGATGCAGCAGCCGAGGATCCGACTCCGCATCCACAGACAAAAGGCCAGTTTTGCAGACCTGGGCAGGAATAGGAACACCTTGGCTTGCTCAGCAAGAAGGGCTCCTGGCAGCTGACGAGAGGCGTTTCTCCCCCCGGCAGCCGGCTGTACGCGCTGCCCGCTCGGTGTCCCAGCCACGGCTGAACGGCAGTGCCCCCCGTACGGCTCATTTGTATTTTCGGGGATCTCTGATGCTGCGGGACCCGGCACCGCGGCGGAGAACGTGAGCGAAAGGCTCAGGCGGCTGGTAGCGATGGCGAGGGAAAGCAAGGCAGGGCACGGCCGCAGCTCGGGTGCTTCCGCTCAGGAAGTCTCCGCAGCCGCTCTCTGCGAGTGGAAACGCGGCCCTGAGGCTGGAACCGGCGGCGGGCGAGCGGCGCGGCACAGCCCTCGCCGGAGTTTTGGGCCAGGTTGCTTCGAGGGTGAGGTTATCTCCCCAAGAGCAGCTCTCCGCTCAGGACTTGGCAGCTGCCGGCCCGCTCTAAGTGGTCGGTTTAAATTATCGCTGGTGGCCCCGGCTGGGTGGAGGGTTTTTGCAGCTGTGAAGTTTTTGTAGGTTTGGGAGGGATAAGGGTGTTGTTGCATCAGTATGAAGCTGCTAGTTTAGAGGGAGGGGTTTTAAGTTATTTTTAATAGGAATTCGTGAATAACGCTGGAGAGTTTTGCACTAGAAAGCTGGTATTTCGCTCTCAGCCCTCCTCGTTCCTTCAGTGCAGTTGCAGCTTGAGATTTTTCTCTGCCGGTAGAAAACTCCATAGCTAGAGAGCAATGCCGGAGTGTTTGCACTGCTGCTAACAGTAAGTGGAAGCTGGGGCAGGGTGAGTAAGCCCACGGCACGCACGATCATCTGATGCCGTTTAGCAGTGAAAGCTGGAGTTTCTCACAGACACATTCATGTGTTTGGGGTGCACTAGGCATAATCTGCTTTCAGAGCAGCAAATAACCGAGGCATGCATGTACTCTGCCTGGGGGGACCTGTACTTGCACGCAGGGAGCGAGGATTTCCCTGCAAACTTTGTGGAGCCTGGAGATGGCTGGGGTCAGCTGGCTGGAGATCCCAGCTTCAGGCGAAGCAGATGAAAGGGACCACTGTGCTATCTTGTCAAAGTTAAGGGTGGGTTTCTCCTGAAGACACTTGCCAGCTGACATGGTTCACAGATGCTAAAAGGCATGCCAGAATTTTGCTGGATTTTACAGAATTTCTCACAAGGTACACATTACATTTGTAGTGTGTGCTAGAAACCTTCAGGGCTTTTTAGTGGATTTTATCCGTAAGCAGCTAAGTGAATTTATCATAAGTGATCTAACTTAACTCTCCTGTATTTTAATATTCAAATGCAACCAGAGAGAACAGCAATGAAATTAATATGCCATGGAGCTTTTTCTTGCAAGCTAGGGAAAAGCCTGACTCTTGGTTCGTTTGCCTCACTGTGTTTTTTAAAAGCAAGTGCACTTTGTGTGGTTTAGTATCTCTTACATATCAGCAGCTGATCAACTGAAGTGTCTTTGACTAAAACTCATGCATGTTTGGTACATAAATATAGCATCATTAAGGATACTTCATTTATGTCCTGTCTGACCAGTTTCTGGGTTTACTTATTGCAGTATTTTTAGTAAGTTGATGTTTTTACATTTCTCAGCAAGAATTCCTTTTGCTGCATTCCTCGCCTTTAGTACAGCTAGAGTTGAAATAAAATATTTTGAATTATCTGTTCTAATCTCTTCTTTCCCTGCTGACCTTAATTTTGTGTTATTTACAAGAGGAATTGACTCAGAGAAGATACAACTAAGTGAGGATTCAGGTTTTTCGAATCATGGTGGAACTGACTGTACTTCAGGATTTCAGCTTGACCTTGAAGTCCAGCAGCCACAGGTGGAAAGCCTGGTGCTGAGAGGGATCCAGAGCTGCCCTTTGGGGAGCATATTCCTTGTTAAGTGACATTCAGATGATAACTGGTTAAATGCTCTCAAGTACTGAGCTGAACTCATTCCTTTACCTTCCTCATTTTTTGGGCAGCAAACATTGCAACATCAAATGCTTCTGTTTCTGCTGAGCTCAGAAAAAAAACACCCCTACAGATCAAGGTGGTGGTGCTTGCAAGGTTAAAATGCTCATCTTTTGTCTGTCTTCTAGTGGTTTCCACAGTCCTTGCTCCATGGTGGACGAGGTGAGTCTCCCAGTTACCACCCGAGACAAATCTTGGGGAGGCAGACAACAGTTGCCTATGGACCCACCTTAAAATGGTGTCGTGCTGCTGTGCCCTGTTGTCGCCTCTGTCCCTCTTGAAGCTAGTGCTTAAAAGATGTCATCAATGAATGTTCATCCTTGCTTCAGTGGGCTGGGCAGGAGCAGTATGGCGGTGCAGGGCAGCAGTCAGGCAGAAGGGTGGACTTGATGGCATTTTGGGTGTCACCTTGCTGCCAGCACAGGAGGAGGCTTAGGCAGTGCTCTGCTTGCTGCCTGGCCAGGGGTTCCTGTTGTGGTGGTGTGGTGGCACGAAGCCAGAGCTCCCATGCTGTGGACAGAATCATCTGGGATGGGTTGTGCCAAAGAGGTTCCTTTGGACTGGGAAAGCATTTTGGAGCAAACGGGCTCTTCGTGGTGTGGGGTTTTTTTGGTCTCTCTGTTTTTTTTTTTATTTTATTGCAAACATTGCGGGTTGGTTCTCTGACTTCTTACAGTCAAGGATACTCGTGCTGCTGGGGAGCAGAGCCACAAATACCTCTTCCTATTTTTTTTAATTATTATTATTTTTATTTTTAATTTTCCTCCCATAAGCGGTGTGCTGTCTTGAGACTGGTCACAAGCAAACTCTGTTGCCTGTTCACAGCTATTAAAGCTCCACTTAGGTTGGGCAGCTGCTAATATAGGTCATGAAGGCATGTGCAGGTGATGATGGTGTTTGCTATAACCCCCCCTGTGTAACCAAACAACTTATTAATTTTGTAATCTTAATCTTTTTTCATTGCCTTCTTTCATTGCTATGTCTGAAATTAGTTGTACTGGGGTGAGATCTATAATACCATTTAAATGTAGGAATAGTTTTGGGGCTGTTGGTGTCAGTAACACTTTTGTTTTCCTCTTTTTCCAATGTACAAAATCATGTTTTTCCAGGGTGTCATGTATGCTTTTGAAAGCTGTTTGACTATATAATAGTCATAAGAAATTGATGCTTACTACATGCCAGTCAGAGCACACTTCCCTGTGTGCATCCAAATGCTTGACAAAATTGACAATAATCCTTGTAATCTGTAGCTGTTTTCTCATATGCAACGCAGTCACTAATTTGTTTCATGTTTCTTAGATGTGTTAAAAATGCAGAAGATTCCTGCAATCCAAACGGTTTATGCATGCTAGCATTGGAAAAACTTTTTTCCTTAGCTGGAGGACCACTAAGGACAAATGAAAAAGATGATCAATAAATTACATAGAAGTTAGTCTATTAAAAAAAAGAAAAATTCCAATTCAAATTGCTTTGCCATGCCTTTCCTAAGGCTGTTTAAATTTGGTACTGCAGCAATACGGTTAAGAGGACATTTCTCAGGCTTACATCCCTGGAGTTACTAAGTGGTGATTGGTGAAAACGGTTTATATCTGGGTTCTTGAGGGCACCGAAGCCTGTTTCCGTGTGTCCAGCAGAGCAGCAGTTGTCTCTCTGTTCGATAAAGAAATTGCAAACAGTGACCTGGATTGAATTTTTTTTTTTTTTTCTGGACAAATAATGCTGCGTCCAATCTTACTATAGAGATAACTTGTAGAATTGCTGTGGACTGTGTACACAATGGCTCTCCCATAATCTGTTTAATGAATTTAATCTCCTAAAATTTATTGCCTTGGTTTCTCTGTTTGTGTTTTGGCATTTAGGACACATTATCTTACCAGTTAAATAAGAGCACAAGAGCCAACTTGTCCAAAGTATGTGGCTGGTAAATGTTTCCCTGGCACATTTGATGCATTGGAGAAATACTTCATTTCCTCGATGAAATGGTTGACTTGTGTGAAACACAAAGCACCAAGCATTTAGAAAGCAGTCTGATAAATTTCCTCACCAGGTGTAGAGATTTCACAGATGCATGCTGCTAAGTGCATTTGTCACTTCTAGAACAAATGAATCATGATACTTTTGCTGAACTCAGTGCTGCAAATTAAGAGTCTGTCCCAGCATCCCTTTCCATCTGGGTATTTTGCACATCCTTATTAGAGCATTATTAGTCTTAGAGGTTATGCTTTGCTAACAATAGCTTTGTTGATGACCAACAGCATACTAAGCGGGCAGAAATATTAAAACCGTCCACAAACTCACATTTATGCTAAAGTTGTTAGGATTTAACTGGCCTCCAGAATCACAGAATGTTAGGGGTTGGAAAGGCCTCCAAAGATCATCAAGTCCAACCCCCCTACCAGATCAGGACAAAACTAGGGTAGATAACTCAGAAATGCATCCAGACAGGTCTTGAAAGTCTGCAGAGAAGGAGACTCCACAACCTCTCTGGGGAGTCTGTTCCAGTGCTCTGTGACCCTTACAGTCAAGAAGTTCTTCCTCATGTTGAGGTGGAATTTCCTGTACTCAAGCTTGAATCCATTGCCTGTCATCCTGGCACAAGTGAAAAGAGGTTGTCCCTGCCTTCTTGATGCCCAGCCCTCATGTATTTATAGACATTAATTATATCCCCTCACAGTCTTCTCCTTTCCAGACTAAAAAGCCCCAGGTCTCTAAGGCAGGTGTTTCAGTGTCAAACATTTGCCTGCCAAGTGAGATGCTTTGAGTGATGACAAAATACGCCGAGTTGCACCAACATTTACAGGAGACGAAAATTACTTCTGCAAAGCTACAACAGAGGTGGAATAAACCTTTTTTTCCTGCATTTTCAAATTCCACCCTGCTCTTTGATCCCAGCGTAACCCTGCCCTTTGAGATGCTGACTCAGCGATTTGAACAAAGTGACTCTTCCTCTTCTGTTATCTCTTGGAAGCGCTCCTCTCCCTCTGTGACCTTGAGAAAACTGTTTCTCTTCTTTCCAGCTGTCCTTGCTGTGACTGGAGTGTAATTGCTTTCTCCTTGTGTGAAAGTTCAGGCTTCCTGCTATAAAACGTAAACTTGATTTCTAAAAGCATATAGTCTTGATTTCAAGTAACACTCCAGCTTTTAAAGCCTGTGCATGCAGATGGATGGTTTTGTTTGGTAACATCCCTAAGAACTGTGACACTGTGTTAGGCGAAAAATAACAAGTATTAATTTGCAGAATAATGCAGTTTAGTTTATTAAACCAAATGCACCTCCAAGTATCTAACAGATTTAGGCCATATGTTTAGCTAATTTATTGATAAGCATGCAAGTTTGCACTGATGCCTGTTTTGCTCTATTTTTATTTTTTCTCTTTCTCCCCCCCACTTAATTTATGCTGTTACAAACTTGCTGGGAAGCATTGTTTCTGCTGTGCCCATGTTGGCTAAGGAGACCCTAACAAGTGCTACTTCCAGGAAAATGCCTTATTCCCTTAGATGCTATACAGTTGTGGGTTTGGAGGAGACCACAGCTTGATGGAGGAGTTCCTCTGCCATGACATCTGTATTCAGATAGAGGTCCTGAAGATTAAACCAGTTCTGGAAGCTCTTAGAAATGAGCAAAAGAAATCTACTTGGATGTTTGCCACTACTTTATCAATTTTCAGCATAGGGGTGTAATTCTTAGCTGTGTCCTCAAGTTTGGTTGCATTTGAGATGATGAAAACTTGGGAAGCTATAGACCTTTATACCTTAATCTTTATAGGTTTCCCCTTAGATGTGCTTCTGTTAAACTCTTCCTGAAGGATGTCTCCTGCTCCCAGGTGGCTTTTAAAAATGATGATGTTTTGAATCATCATTTTGAGAATCATCTCCTAGCTGAACAGTAGGAAGAACCTTTGACTTAAATAACAATAATTACACCTTTAACTGATTAGGAGAATGACATTCTCCAATGTTTAACATCACCCTGCCCTTTAGAAAAAGAAACTTAAGGAACCTTTTTGGTTGCTGAAGTTCAAATGACAGGCTACTTTGAGTGCATGGCAGGTGTACTTTACCAAAAAGCATCTGTGTTCAGTTCTTTCATGTGTCTGCTCACATGCTTTTGAGCAAGACCTCACATGGTAGCTGCAGGACTGTGGTGGTAGAAGCATAGGAATCTGGATTTGCCTTTGTAGGACCCACTGGTGTTTGTGCTTGTGTTCTTATGTATATGCTTATGTGGATTACAGGGTAGCACATGCTTATGGTGAATGTCTGATTCCAGTTTGGTGCTTCATTTTCCTTTCGTGGCATTGACATTGGAGAGGTTGCTCTTAGCTGATCACAGACCCTGTGAACTGGGGCAAGCTCTCAGCTGTTTGTCCTAAATTAGGGTCCCTTGTGTCATATATTTGTCCCACTGTTCCTCTTGTTCAGTAGTCTTTTGGCATGTTGTTAGGCTTCACGTTAGTCTTGTGATTTGGACTTACTGTGTGCGTGAAGCCTCGTTAATGGGGAAAATACCTATGCTTGTAACTCGGTCAAGAATTTTCTTTTTTTTATCAACATATATGTTATAGTGACAGAAAAGAAGCTGCTAGTCCAGCAGGCCTGGTTATTTACAGATTTTTCTCTGCCTCCTTAACAAACCTAAGCAGAAAAGCCTCTTGCAAAAGATTTGAGCGGGTTTTTTCACATTTTATTTAATTCTGATTTGCATGCCACCCAGAATGCACCACTTACACCACGGTCACCCCTGCAGCCTCTCATTTGCTCCAGATACGGTAAGAGGTGGCTGGGCTTGTCTGAGCCTAGCAGCCAGACTCAACCATGGGCTGGGAAATTTTGAGTGGGTGTCCACACCTTCTGCAAGAGCTTAAAATGCAGTTTAAGGACTGGAGGAAAAGAGAAGTGTGAGGGAACACCAGCAGTATATAGGGTGGCAGACCCATTACATAGACATGGAGAGAGATGGCACTAAGCAAGTCAATAAGGAGTGTCACATTTGGCCAGCCCTGTCTGCTCAGTTAAAAATGAAGAGAAAAAATAAATAAGTAATCACAGAAAGGCCACTGTGTTTCAGTGTAGATCATTGCCCTGCTAATGCATGAGCTGCTGCTGCCTCTGTCTGCTTATAGGTAAAAATTATGCACAGGCATAAGCTGTTTTTAGAGACAGTGATAGTGTCCAACCTCTTGTCATGGGAGTTTAAAAGGTCTTAACTTTGTCCTCTGGTTCTGCAGCCTTCATCAGGGTCCTGAGTAATTCTCCAGAGGCCATGCTCTGTCCTCTACTTTTACTTGACAGGTTCCCAGAACCTCTTAACTTCCCTACCCTTCCTTCTACCCTTTCAAAACCATTGTCATCTCCCTGTGAAGCAAGGAAAAGCAGGCCGTGAGTC
Source organism: Megaceryle torquata (assembly GCA_024611175.1). Taxonomy (NCBI): domain Eukaryota; kingdom Metazoa; phylum Chordata; class Aves; order Coraciiformes; family Cerylidae; genus Megaceryle; species Megaceryle torquata. The sequence continues at coordinate 8,472 of JANIJG010014866.1, forward strand.
TGGCTGTGCCTTGCAGAACAAAAATAACATCCTTTGGTATTTCTTTATATTGATTTCTTGTTCTATCACCACTGCTAAATGGTTGCATTAAGGTACTGGAAGGGACAACTAATGTTTTCAAAGGTTTGCCTCTCATTTTTTGACGTCCGTCTAATTGGCTTGTTCCTTCTACATTAAGTGCAGTGCTCATTTAGGTAAGATACTCAGCTCTAAATGTTGCTTGAGCAATTACAGAGCTATCATGAATATCCAGTTGTGCAGACTGAGTATTTCTTGGTTTCACAAAACATGTCAGGCTCAAATGATGCACCAGCACAGGTATCAGTTACATGTAACACAGTTCAGTTTTCTAAGAGTTTGTGGAGACTGATTCACTTTGTGTCTTACACATTTAGGAAGCTGTTAAAATACAGATTTGAGTCCTGAAGGGTGCATGTGATGAGAACATGGAGACGTGGCCAGGTTTTAGCCACCCTTTATAGTGGATGGAAAATGATCGTCTTGGAGTGAGCGCTTTACATCCTTTAGTGCTGTGTTACCTCCAAAGGAGAGATACATGGCCTTGGGAGGAGGTGACTGTCTTTGAACCTACAGTGACTGTAAGTGAATTGCCAGTTGCACATGTGAAGGAGATTAGCAATGAAGTTACAGGGTTTTCCACCCCTCTCCCCATTTTGTTTTTCCTTGCTGCTCCTTTTCTGACTTTGCTGTGTCTTTCTGTATCTCCTTTTCAGACTTTGCCTTGTAAAAGCTTATTTGCTCAATGCACTCGGAGGTTTATTTTGCTGTACAGAGGCCCAGAGCAGGGTTTTGGGCTGAACTGAGCCCTAATGGTCTATCAGCAGTTCTGACCCATCCCTCCTTACAGCAACATCACTCTACCGACACCATTACCAAATTCACACCTAAGCTGTCCACCATTATCATGAGAGCAGAATATCAATCAGATCTGGTTTCTTTACCTTTTTCCTTCCTCTGTTTCTTCACCACATACCCGTTCCCATGTGAGGCCATGAACTTCACAGAATGTTAGGGTTGGAAGGGACCTTGAAAGTTCATCTAGTCCAATCCCCCTGCCAGAGCAGGATCACCTAGAGTAGGTCATACAGGAACATGCCCAGGCAGGTTTTGAAAGTCTTCAGAGGAGGAGATTCCACAACTTCTCTGGGCAGCCTGTTCCAGTGTTTTGTCACCCTCACAATGAAAAAGTTTTTCCTAATGTTTTTGTGGAACCTCCTATGTTCCAGTTTGCACCCACTGCCCCTTGTCCTATCACTGGACATCACTGAAAAGAGCCTGGGTCCATCCTCCTGAGTGGAGGACTTCATATATTTATAAACATTGATGAGGTCACCCCTCAGTCTCCTTTTCTCCAGGCTAAAGAAACACAGCTCCTTCAGCCTTTTCTCATAAGGGAGATGTTCCACTCCCATAATCATCTTTGTGGCTCTGCAAGGGACTCCTTCGAGCAGTTCCCTGTCCTTCTTGAACTGAGGGGCCCAGAACTGGACACAATATTCCAGATGTGGCCTCACCAGGTGTAGGAGAACCTCTCTCGACCTACTAGCCACCCCCCTTCTAATACACCCCATGATGCCATTGGCCTTCTTGGCCACAAGGGCACATTGCTGGTTCATGGTCATCCTGCTGTCCACCAGAACCCCCAGGTCCCTTTCCTCTACACTGGTCCCCAGCCTGTACTGGCACTTGGGGTTGTTCTTTCCGAGGTGCAAAACTTTACACTTGCCGTTGCTGAATTTCATATGATTTCTCCCCACCCAGTCCTCCAGGTTGTCTAGGTCTCTCTGAATGGCAGCACAGCCTTCTAATGTGTCAACCACTTCTCCCAGTTTCGTGTAATCAGCACGCTTACTGACGATGCACTCTGTTCCCTCATCCAGGTCATTGATGAATGTGTTGAATAGTACTGGTCCTGTACTGACTCCTGAGGGACTCCACTAGGTACAGGCCTCCAACTTGGAATTTAGTTTTCCCTAGTCCGGAATAGCAGGTCTATTTAAACGAAGAGTCACTTTGTGCTGTATATTTTAGAGATGACACATCTGTGTGGAGGACTTCTATTCCAGGGAGATAAAAACATTTTTGAAAGATGGCCTCCAACCACTGGAATTGTCTTCTGATAACTGAAAAATTGATTTGTGAAAGAGTTTTTTGCACAAAAGCATGTTTTGCTTTTAGCATGCAGTAAAAATAGAGCCATGGTGGTGGTGAGATTCCAGAGGGGGAAACTTTCAGAGCGCTGCCAACACGAATAAGCAGTTTCATTGCCTGAAGCATCATTCTGTATCCAACACAGTCTAGAAAACATGTGTGAAATAGTTGCACTCAGAGTGTAAAGGTTTGGGTTTAACTGCTGAGCACCTTTTAATATATTGCCATCTGTGTAATAGATGTGCACAGTTTTACTATAGAGAGAGGCTAAAGATCTTGTCTTTTGCCCACAGTTTAAAGGGTTGCTTTACAAGTGTGGCTGATGAAACACAGCTTCATTTTTTCCTATCTTTCACTCCTGGCAAAATATGAGTGCTTATAAAGAACAGTAAGTTAGGTTTTCACTTCTCTGCAAGCAGTCTAGTAAAGGAGAAAGTTTTCCATGTGTAAATTGCTTTCTAATTATCTAGCAATGTGGGTTTCTCATGTAATTAATTTAATTATAAGCTTTGGGCACTAAATAAAAAACCAGAAATGTTTGATACTATCAGAAAATCAAACTTCCTCTTGAAATTTAGTCTTAGGCTGCTGCACTCAAGGTTTATCTCAAATCCCTGGTAAGGCTGTTGAATATAATTTCTTAAACTATAGAATGATGAGATTTTAAAGGGACGCTTCCCCTCTGTCTTCAAGGTCCTCAGCTGCAGGCTGACCAGGGTTTTGGTCATATTCACCATCATGCTTTTCATTTTAACCTTTTTCTGTGTATTTCTTTTCATTAACTCAGATTCTGTTGGAATACTTCTGTTGTGTTTAGATTGAAGAAAACATTCAGTTTACTTTTTAAAAAAAACAAACAAACAAACAAAACCCAAACCAAACACAAATCTGCTTTTGGTCTTGATCGGTTAGGATTCTTGATTGTTAATGTTCTCCCCTTCTCTTTGAGTTCTGCCCTCTCACCTGAGGCTGTCCTTACTCCTGCAGTTTTCAAGCCTGCATAGTAATGCACCTTAAAATCTGTCTCCTTTGTACTTTGAACGTTTCAGTTGTGGATGGTTGGTTGTTTTGGTGGTTTGGGGGGGGAGTTTGTTTCTTTCTTTCTTACTTGCTTTTTGTAGTGCAATAATCTGTCAGTTCGTGCTGTTATCATTATATTTAAGAAATCTAAGTTACCTCTGCATGACATTAACAAATCCTGTATGACCTTTTGTTGTCATTTCATGCTTTGCTTTTTTTCTGCAAGCCTTGCACTCTTCTCTAGAACCATTCCTATCTGTAAAATGATGTGTGTGCAATACATTTTATTTCGGCCTTCTCTTGATAGCATTTTAGAATTCTGCTTTAAAAATTCTGCATGTTGCTTTTTGTCTGTTTTATTTACCTTTCTTTCTGTCACGGTCTTGGTTTCTTGATGAGTGCAATGTGATGACTTTGCTCAGCTTCAGTCAGGTAAGATCTTTTTGTCACCCACATGCTGGTGCTTCTCCTGAAATAAATCAGGCAGTGGCTGAAAGCTGATTTTCTTGCTTTGTTGGTTTTTGGGGTCTACCTCAGTTTCCCCCTGCTTCCCTCCCTCGGGCAGGGTGGAGGGGAGAGAAGGAATGAAAACACCCCTTGTAGCAGCACCAAATCTGTTCTTCATTGCCCCTGGTCACCCCTCAGGCCCTAGGTATGGTTTTATAGCTATGGAGCTGGCTGAATGGAGAAGTGTGAAGTGTAAATTGAGGGTAAGGTAATGTGGTGGCTGTCAGCCTGTTACTGGTGGGCACGAGCCAGCACCATGATAGGAGTGAGAAGGAAAAACACCTGTGTGGAGGGGAGCTTCTCATCTTTAGGAATGAATAAGCTGCCAAAGATACTGTTAGAGACTTTGCATAAGTGGTCAGGCAGAGGTGGTGTATCTGGTACCCTGTTCTCCAGGGGACTGCTGCCCTTGCAGAAGATGGGGTGAGGGAGGAAACTTCCTGCCTGTTGCTTTTGTGGGTGTTGGTTTGTATTTCAAGCAGATATAGTGAATTACAGTCCTGACCCTGGCTTTGCTCTGGTGCTTTTAAAAGTGTGAAGCAAATATAGTAAAACCTTCTGCGCCCTGACTTTAAAGTTGGGGTTTCAGTCTAGCTGGGTGCTTCATTGCAACAGATTTTAATGGCAGTAGAGTTTCCACTGCACCAGGAACTCGCTGCCTTTTAATGAAATAAGAGCGTGTCTAAATTTTGGAGGACTTATTTTTCTGGAATTCCCTGCATGACTTCTGCAGGTACCTGAACTTTTAATTTTATGACCTTGTAGAAAACAGCTTGGTAGTTGCCAGATGTGTGGACAGTGTGTTTGGTTTTTGTTTGTTTGGGGTTTTTTTTCCCCACCAGTAGTCTATTTAAAATTCTTAGAAAGAGTCAAGGATAAGATCACATCAAGCTTTACCACTGCAATGTTTCCTTTTAATTGGTTGGTTGATCTTTCTCCCCTTAAAACAAAGAATAGAATTAAAAAAAAACCCAACAACAAACAACAACAACAAAAAAAGAAATTGCAGTAATTGCCTCCTGCAGCAGGGTCTTCTGATGAAGTGACATTTAGGAAAGTGCTGCTAACATCAAACCAAGGAACTAGAGAGGTAGAAACGCTTTCTTATCTTACCACTCTAGGAGTCAGTCATAGTTTCCAGGGGCCCTTGTTACAATGATGATTTGGTACCCTGAAAGTTGCTGATCCTCGACAGCAGTTGCTTTGCATGGGTCTGGTGCAGACAAGGACCTTCATCTCCTCAGGATCCACCAGGCTTTTCAGCCCTGTGCCTCTGTAATAGAAATGCCATCAGCTGGCTGTGTCATTTTGGCAGCACTTCATTTACAGATGTGGTAAGTGCTGTATGAGAAGGGAAAGCGGGGGGATGGTCTGACTGATGCCTCCATAAGGAATCTTCTGTCTCCTCTTCTTCTGCTCTTTTATGAGGACATGTGTCAGTGCTGCTCATCAGTCCTGGGCAGGAAGAAAGATCAAAATCTTGCCTTACATCTCCTTTGTCCTAAGGAAAGGAGATTAGATCTCCAAAGGCAGTTGCTTTTCTGAGTGATGAGTGTATGATTTCTGTACCATGGCATGACGGTTGTACCTGGAGTCTTTTTTTTTTTTTTCCTTTTCTCTTAGTTCTCTGAATGGTGGGGAAAATAACATCTTTGGTACTTTATTGTATTCAAAGCTACCCATCATTTGTACTTGCCTGACTTTTTTTTTTTTTTTTTTTTTGATAGTACAGCTATACATGGTGAACAGTTCTGTCTGGCATGATGTTTATCATTTTATAATGAAGGCACCAAGTACAGGTGTAGCTGCAGCTGTACAGGATTAAGTCATGTCTCATGGGGGTACAGCAGGAAAATAGAAGTTTTAAGATTGACTTCTTATAGGGTGACTGGCTATATGAAGAAACAGCAGAAAGGCAATCTGTGGTATGCATTTACAGTGTTGGTATGCAGCTCTTCTTCTAGGTAGAAGCATAGAAATTCACATTTATTGAGGAATGTAACTAATTCAGTGTATTACATGTTGGGGTTTTTTTGTGTGTTACGGCCCACCAGGAAATTTCAATTCTCCCATGCTCACTGAAAGTAAAAGTAAGCACACAAATACTTAACATACTGTGACTCACTTCATTTGTGTGCTTTTTTCAGTGTGACGTTTCCCAAACTTGAGTGATCCTTCAAAAGGTGTCATTTACCCATCTGAAATGGTCATAGCTATGCTTCTTAGCAGGGCAACTCCGTCCAGGTTTTGCATGCGCTGTTATCCCTGCGCTAGTCAGGCTTGCAGGGTGTAGCATTACCTTTGTGACTGTCACCCTCAGCTTTCATGGTCTTCCTCTAATTTCCCAGCTTTTTTTATTGGATCGCTGTATCTTGTCAGCATGTGAACTCCAGATAACCTTTTTATAGCTAAACCATGTTTACTGGATAACCACACACAGCCACTTCTTGCTTTGTATGATGTTTCACACAGGCAGAAGTGCAGGTGCTTTTATGGATCACCTAGCAAGCTTTCGTGTGTCAAACTAAGAAATGCAAAGAAGATAACCAAGAATTATAGATCTGCTATATACTTCCAGCTTTCTTCTTGAGATGTCCTCTGGGTTCAGACCTTGGTGCAGTGTATTGTCAGGGGGAAGGGGTAGCCTGATGACAGATGTTCTCTTGGTGCTCACTCACTGCTGCTGCTGTGGGGTGTTGGAGGAAATGATAGCTTGTAGGAGGATGGCCCCACTTATAACTCTTTTATTTTCTCCACTTGCTTTTCTTCAGTTATGATGTGGACATTAAGGGGTGGGGGGGCTTAACTGGAGCTTACTGTCTTGAAGCTACACTGTACTCTTGAACTCTTTTGCTAGTAATGGTCACGCAAGACTTCGCTTCTCTGTCCTTTGGACCTCTTGGCTATGGCATCTGACTCTGTTATTAGAAAATGTAGCCTTTCGACCAAGACAACTCATTAAAATTGGCTATGGGGCTTTTTCTCTTGTGGAAGTAAAAAGTTGGTTTGAGTGAAATGCACAGTCAGACGAGTCCCTTTATTAAAGGGGAGAAGAGGGGGTTTTCAGACCTTGCACATGGCACCTGAGTAAGAGAAAGGAAACCCAAAATGCAAACTGACGTCCTGCTGGGTACTTAACTTTTGACTCCTGCATATTCTCAACTCTCTCTCTTTTCCCAGGCTCTCTGGGTAATTTGCCATTGTGAGCTACAGCTCGCAATGTTTCCCAGATTGCAATACCTGCACAGCTTTTGAGAAAAGAGGGAGCTTCACATGAAAAGAGTAGCTGTTAAGAAACGCTCACATACTGCTTGGAGAGGAGGGCTTTGAACCAAAGCTGTGTAGCAAATGCTGTGCTTTGGCTTTCCTTCAGAAAGCCAACTTGTAGCTCTTGTGCCATGCACATATTCTCCCTGTTTCCATCTAGCCTAGTTTGCTGCAGATCCTCTCTTCTCTGTCTTTCCCTTTATAAAAAGCACCCAAACAGTTCTTTAACTCCCAGCTGGCAGCTGTGTGTGCTGTGTCCTTGCACAGGGACAGTTGCGTGCTATTACAAACACAGCACTTGGATAAACCTGCCTACTTTGCCTTTTCTTCCTCCCCATTTTATTTCTGTAAATACTTTTGCAATCTGCACTTTATTATTCAAACAGCACCATGCTATGAGCTGGCAGCAGCAAGGAAGTTTCCAGTATCATGGCAGTGCTGGGATAGGAGCACAGGGAACCCCTTGAGTGTTTTATTCCAGGAAAATGTTCACTGTTGCAGAAGGCGTTTCACTGTAGTGCTGAGGGCTGCCAGGTTGGCCTCTGCCGAGGGGGGTTTTGCAGCACGAGACATCCTTATTTGTGGCTGGATGATGGATTCACCTCTTTGGGATGGAGAGGTCATGATGGTGCACCATTTTCCTTTGCTTCTTAGTACTTCCATGGGTGCATTTGTGTGGCTGCTTCCAACTTGCTCTTTTTCCTTCTTGTCCATCACCAAACCATGGTTTAAGGAGGCATTGGGTATTGAGCAGTTATTTCATTTTGCAGTATCCTTTCTTGCATTTGTTTCTGTACTGTAAATCATTTAATTAATACTAATTAATCTGATTAATCATTACTGCTAATTGCTAGTAATAATTACTGAAGGGTGTGGGGGAGATGGAACGACAGGAAAAGGAATGGCATTAAACCATTCCCCTGGCTAACTGGCGAAAGTCTTCCTTTAGACCCTCTGCATTTTCTGATTTTTTTAAAATACCATTGAGGTTAAACTGCTTGAGACAAACATCTTTCCTTCATCCTGCATTTTATACAAATGATTTATTACTTGATCTCCTTATGCTGGTGCTGCTGGTTAATGTGAAATTTCACCCAGTGCTGCGAGTCCCAGTAAGTCAGCAGCAGGCTGGAGGATTTGCTACTGATGCAAGGTGGACCAAAAATCTGCATTGCTTTGCTAGAGATACAGTTGCAAAATAAAGTTTAAAAATAGTTTCTTGCATTTTAACAGAACTAAAGTGCAAAAGCCACAGCACTCGTGCTTCACCTGGTTTCCCACAAAATAAATGTACTTGCACTTTCTGATCAATATGGACTATGATTTATTCTAAACTCCTTTTATTGCTATTTTTAAGCATGCTTGGGACTTAAGAGTGTATTCAGAAGGGGAAAAGAAAAAAAAGTCAGTCTGAGGCTGGCAGCAAGTTGGAAGGCAAAAGGAATACATGCAAGGGGCAGTTAAAGCTTCGGGAATAGAAAAGAGAAACTGGGCAGCTTTGGAAAATAGACAGAGAATGGTTGACAGTTTTGATTATTGGTGCTGTCTTCCAGTTCTCAAGCAGCTGAGTGATTTCAATTCCAGTGCATTTGCAAAAGCAAACAGGAGCGTGAGTCTTGTGTTTTTGGAGGAGGGATAATTTGTACTTTTGGAGGAGGGAAAAGAGGTGACTCCTCTGCGGTGGCAGGGACTGGGAAACATCATTTCAATGAGAAAACACAAATCAAGATTTCCAAAATCAAGTCTAAAATTAGGTTTCGAAGTCCTAATTTAAGAACAGAGAAAGTGGCTGTTTTCCAGGAAGGCTGAGCAGCCAGGCCTGATGGCGTGTTGCTCTCAGAAGCCAGCACGATTATTTAGATGCCTATTTTGGGGATTGTTTTGGAACTCAAGTTCAGGCACTTCAATGTGAAAATCAGTGTCTGTTACAGTTTCGGGGTGAGCAGCAGGATGAGAGCTGGAGGGTCCTGCTGAAAGGGAGCAGGATCTCTGTGCTTTGAGCTTTCAGCCTAAAATGTTTTGTTGCTGCTGTTTTGGTTTGTAAAAGGGACAGGGGGCAAACCTTTATCTTTTCATGCCTTATCTTTGCACTTGGAAACCAAAATTACTCCAAGAAGAAACTCAAGAAACAACATTAAAATATGACCAAGAATTCTTAAATTGCTTTTCTGCATAAACCCTCCAAAATATGTTAACTGTGGAAAGCATAGGAGACCATTTCCTTTGAAGGGAAAGAGCTGGTAAAATACATCTGTACTCAGTAGCCCTTTTCTGAGAGAGTAGTGATGTTTGTTAGAAGACCAGGTCATCGCTGCAGGTAGCTCATATGAAAAACTTATATTTGGCTGCTGGAGTGTAGTGAATGACCCAGCTCATAGCGCCAGAAGTGGACCAAGGATGAAAAAATGTTCTGTGGATGTCCAAAAAAAACCAAACCCATCTATCTAAACCCAGAGGATTTTTGAAATAGTAGTACTTCAGAAATAGTGTTGTGGGGCCAATGTGCAACTTTAGCCTTTGTTATATTTGTGTTACAGAATTGAAATACGTTTATTTTCTTTTGTTGAAAACATCAGATTTGCATTTTCCTGGATTAAATATTTGAACTTGAAGGAGTAAAGCATCTTTCAGGTTGCAAGCCGGAGTGCTTCCAGACTGATCCAGCTTGTCTTGGTGTTCAGGAGCCTTCCTGCACTGGTAAAATTTAGTAGCAGAGAGGGTGATTTCTTTTCTGTCCATTGTTGAAAGGCAGGTTAGGGAAAAATAACTGGTGTATATAGAGGTACCTGTTGTAAGAAGCAGTGTGTGGCATAATTGGGTAACTTTTTTTTTCTGACTGTAGGTACCAAATAAGGCTACGGATGTCATCTGTCTGGAATTACATAAAGCCTTTGACACTGTCCCCCAGCTCAACCTTCTCCCTAAGAGATATACATTTGATGGGTGGTCTGTTCAGTGAATGAGGAATTGGTTGGATGGTTGTATCTAGAGAGTCGTGGTCAATGGCTCCATGTCCCAATGGAGATCAGTGATGAGTGGTTCCCCTCAGGGGTCCATACTGGGACCAGTACTGTTTAATATTGTCATCAATGACATAGTGAGATCAAGTGCACCCTCAGCATGTTTGCACATGGCACCAGCTTGAGTGGTGTAGTCAACATGTCTGAGGGACAGGATCCTGATGGATCTGGACAAGCTTGAGAAGTGGACCCATGTGAATCTCATGATGTTCAACACGGCCAAGTGCAGGATCCTGCACCTAGGTCAGGGCAATCTCAAGCAGAAATACATGGTGGTTGATGGGTGGATTGAGAGCAGACTTGTGGAGAAGGACTAGGGGTGCACTGGTGGCTGAAAAGCTGGATGTAAACCAGCAATGTGCTCTTGAATCCCAGAAAACCAATCTCATCCTAGGCTGCACCAAAGGAAACATGACCCTCTGGTCAAGAGAGGCAGTTCTTCAACTCTAGTCCACTCTGGTGAGACCACACCTGGAGAACAGTATCCAGCTCTGGGGTCGACACAGGAAAGACATGGATCTGCTCCAGTGGATCCTGGGGAGGGCCACAAAGATGATTAGAGGGCTGGAGCACCTCTCCTCTGAAGAAAGGCTGAAAGAGTTGGGGTTGTTCCATTTGGAGAAGAGAAGGCTCTGTGGAGACTTTATTGCAGATGGTCAATACTTAAAGGTGGCCTATAAGAAATATGGGGACAGTTTTTTTTAGTAAGGCCTGTTGTGATAGGACAAATGGTAATGGTTTTATACTAAAAGAGGGTAGATTTAGATAGAGGAAGATTTTTTACAATGAGGGTGTTGAAACACTGACACAGGTTGCCCACAGAGGTGGTAGATGATCCATCCCTGGAAACATTCCAGGTTAGGTTAGTGGGGTTTCTGAGCAACCTCATCTAGTTGAGGATGTCCCTGCTCATTGCAGAAGGTTTGGACTAGATGACCTCTAATGGTCCCTTCCAACCAGACTATTCAATGATTCTATGAATAGTGGGCCTTGCTGTGGGATGACCTCAAGGTAGAGGAGTGTTGCTAGCGATCTGCTCATGTGCATGGTCAGCTGCAGAATTTGCTTACTTTCAGTATTAGGAAACATGCCGATTACAGTGTTTCAAATGTGCACTGGTTTAATTTTTCTGGGAGTTGATGTTCCTCTGAATTGGGAAACTATTCTAATTAAAAAAGACCCGTTGTCGTTGCTGCCATTGAAGCAGTGCTTAATGTGGTGTGGCTGTTGGCAGGAGACATGATGCATGTCCACATGACCCCCCTCTGGAACAAAAGCAGATTGTTTCCCTCTGTTTTTCTGTTACACAAATGAGTTCCTTTTGAAACAATTTCTTTTTTCTGCAAATTCTGGAAATCAACACCATGAGTAGTTCTTCCTTCGCTGTGCCTTTTACAATCTGCTGTCTGATAATGCTAGCACAAAAAGCTGCTTTGGGGCAGCAGCACAAAAAGCTGCTTTGGGGTAGTAGCCCAAAAAAGCCGAGGCCTCTGCAGAAAGCCTTCTCCTCTTGGGGAACACGTTTTTCTTCAGTATTACAGAAGGGTTGAATGTGGTGCTTCATTTCTTACGGTTTGCTATAGCTAGGCAGAGTTTGCTTCTGCTTTCTGAGTTGTTTCATTTACATATCTGCATTTTCAGTCTCCAACAAACAACAGTATATAGCAAGTCAGTTCTGAATTGAGAATTTTAATTTTTCTTTTTTATTTATTTTTTTTGTATAATGAACCTTTGTTTTTGAAACAAACTCTCCCATCTGAAGTCTTTCTCTGCAAAAAGGGGAGTTGAAGTCAGGCGCAGAGGTGGGGTCATTGGATGATGCAGTGCTGCAGAACTGAATCAATAGGTACTGGATCAAAGGAATTACAGAATTTTCTATATTGGAAAAGACCTCTAAGATCATCAGGTCCAATCATTGACCTGACACTGACAAGACCTCCACTAAACCATATCCCTAAATGATGACCCATTTTACTCTGCTAGTCTGAAACTGTGTTGTTGATTCAGCTCTGAAGTATACATTTCATTATAGAAAATTATTTTTCTCCTGGTGCACTAATAATTAAGCCCCGATTTCTGATGGGCTACTGAATCAATTAAGTGTATCTTGCAGGCATCCGGATGTGTTTCATGAGTCCTGTTTTTGATGTACGCTGGAATTTGTCTCTTCTGGGCTTGTAAATAGCCACTCTTGGAAAGCATGTAGGCAAGATTTCTGTCCCTTAAAACAACCCAGACTGGAAAACTGCCTTGAAGCTGGAACTGATGTTGTTGCTTGGAAAAAGCCTTTGGTGCGAGCACAGGTAACTCTTCATAACCTCCTTTCATCATACCCAGTGCAGCAGGTAGATGCGGTTTAAAATATGGGAGAGACAAATAGTCTTTATGTAATCTTTTGTTTACAGTAATCCAAAGTTTTCTTTGGGCTCTACTAAGGACTGGGACTGCATGTGCTACTTTTAGTGGGAAAGCTGATGGAGATTCCTTAAGCAGTAGTTTAAGTGCCCAGTAGCAAAATGTACTACTGTTCACACCTCTGATTGCTCTCCTTCTGAGGAGAGAGGTTTGTGACAGTCACAAAACAGTCCATACTGACTGGGGTGGAGTCCACCAGGCTTTAGCTGATTTGATCCACAGCAGTGTTGTGATCCAAAGTTCTCATGGCACCAGTTCATTTTCTTGTTCCGGAGAAGATGTTGAAAAGGAGGGGATTTCTTTGAATCCAGTTAATTTCTGCCCATCGTGAACATAAAGATTTTTCCAGGTATTGTGAGCTCATCTTGTTCTTCTCATTGAATGCTACCTTTAATTTGCAGACCATTGTTTACAGATGGATTTGGGGTGTTGTTTGATTGCTTGTTCTCTTGCAAAAGTAGGAGTGCTCTTACAATGTTAATGGTGTTGCCCTATTTTGGTTAACTACCAAGCCCAAAAGAAAAGACTGTTCTTAAGTCCAAGAGATCTGAGCACAGGTGGAATGAAGTCTAGGAGGCTGGTCAATTAGACCAGCACTTTTCACACTACAGCTGTGTTTTAGTACGGTCTCTGCACAATATCAGTCACCTTGTAGCACTGGAATTAGTGGTGTTTTCATTGAACCTCTTCATCCTTTCATGATACATGCAATCCTCAAACAAATTATCTAAGGCATCTTGGAGACCTTATCTACCTTCTTGTTTGTTTCTTTACAGACCCTGTTATACAGTTTGTGTAAATTATGAGCTTTCTTTCAATTTTTTGATCTCAGAAACTGCCAGGAAGAGGGAAATGCTTTATTTTCTGTTTTGTAAATAAGAAAATCATGTAGTGGACTTATCTGAAAGAAATCTTGGCCTAACTTTGGATTTCTAATAGTCTAACATGGTCATCTTTACAGTCAACAGACAGGGCAGAAGATAATCAGTGAATCCAGCCCTCAGTCAGGATGGATGCCTGTGGCACAGCAGAGGAGATGAACTGGAATCTCTCCTAGAAGAGCCTGTTAATCCCCAGGCTATTCTTCCTGTCAGCTTTTTGGACTCTTGTCTGGGCAGAGAGGAGGAAGGCTTAGTGGGTAATCCAGTAGGTGACTGTCCCCTGGGCATCTTTTATCTTCAGTAGCTCTAGCTCTCTTGTGTGCTGCCAAACCGTACTCCTGTTCTACCTTGCTCTTCACTTATTTCAATGGCAGGGGAAGCCAGCCCATGCAAATGATGCATGGGAGGTAGTGATGTCAGTGTTGCCTGCAACAAACTAAGGGTTGCTTTGTTGTCTGTTTGAGAGTGGCACATCAGGACACACAAGGAATCATGGACATGACCCTCTGATAAAAACTACATTAAAAATAGACATTAAACCATTCCATTCATTAGAGTGAAATAACATAGTCAATTTCTGTGATCTAAATTGTGCCATGTTGGAATTAGCAACAAGCAAATTGAGTAAGTGGGGATTTCAAACAACAAAATTAATTATCTGCTGGGGAGTGATTTTCCTGGTGATATTTAATAGCTGACAGATTTTTTTTTAAAAGTGAGGGGAAAAAAAAAAAGAGGAAGAGCTTGTTTTGGGTAATTTTTTTTTCTCCTTGAAAATTATATACTAATTTTTCCCAGTCTTCCTGATGTTTACACTTCTGGTAGGAGAGCATAGGCTTCTTGGTTAAATTCCCTTATTCCTAGGCATGAGCATGCCCGTGCTGTGATCGTTCATGCAAGCACTCACTGTTTGTGTGTCACAGCTGGTGAGGTGATGTCACCCCCAAAATGCACTTTCTTGCGAAGTGTGTACTTATTTGGGCTGGGCTTCTTCAGTCAAAAACTAAAACGACTGCAAAAGACTTAACACTCCTGCTTATTTTAATCAATCTCTTTCGTATGCGCCTGGTGATGAGTTTCCAGAGAAGTTTATCTGCCTTTGTGTAGTTCAAAGTGGTACAAAGACTTGATGCACGTGGAGGGAAAAGTCCTCTTCTGAATGTTTCCCCAAGAGCCCCATGGGAAATGGATAGGTTAGGGGTGCAGCCAGAAATCCTTGCAAGCACATCAGCCTGCAGCCTTGCAGTGTAAGGGATGTGGATGGACTTACACAGAAAACCACACAGTATAAATGCATGAGTACAACCCTGTTGTTTTTTCTTGGTCCCAGGGGAAGTCAAAACCCCTGGGGGGGATGGGGTGGACAGGGGAGCTCCAGTCCTGCTTTGGACCGGGAGAGGACATTGTGTCCTGTTTAGCTTTTCTTTGCTGGACTCAAAAGAAATGGAGGTGTCAGTCCCAGCTGACTAAAACCAGAGAACCTACTTTTTCATTTCACTTGCATAAATCAGAAATCCCCTAGTTGAAGGGGTTTCACAGGTAAAAGAGAGATATTTCTTTAGATAGAAGAAAAAAAGAAGAAATGAACTTACATGTTGTTAGCAACTACATGTATACTCATGTAATCACTTTGGTTTGCACTGTGGGTATGTTGACAGCTTATGTGTTGCTTATATTTGTTCCCTGTAATTAAAAATTGCATAGTACTTTGGCAGGGGAAGAAACACCAAGAAGTGAAAATTGTCCAATTAAAAATTAATAAAATTATTTTAGCGAAAGTTCAGTATGGTTCTGGATAGAAAAGAGGAAATTGGGAGAGGTTTTTTTCTTTGCTTTGGTTATTTTTTTAATCAAGAAAAAAAATTACTTCCTTTTCTCTTGAGAACAGCTTCATGTACAATTGTCCCTGCTTGTGGAAAGTGTTGCTACGTCTTTCCTCCTTTAGGCTTAAAGGGAGGTACAGTGCCTTGTGTACCTCGCAATATATACCAGGTCCTACCAGTAAATACTGTCTGTGTGAGGATCTGATAGAAAGACTTTTGAATCCCTGTGCTGTACTGATGCTGGATGAGTTTTTATCTGGTAATGCCTTACCAGTAAGCAGTTTCTGGAACTGGAGGGGCTTATGACACAAGCTGTGATGTTTTCTCTCTTGCCTCTGCAGTCCTCTCTGTCATTTGGTGACTGTTGATCGCTTGGTTTTATGGGCTGTTAATCAGAGTTGTAATCAGTCACCTATCCACAAAAATGATAGCAGAGCCAGTTTTCACTTTTTTTACCTTCTGTCCTTCTCCCCAGCTGGCATTGCCAGCTATTCAAGGCTCTTTCTTAAAAGAGCTTCATAGTATTTATTTGAGAATTTCAGTATTGCTGGCTTTCTCAAGGTCCAGTACTGCTGCTCCTCCTTGCACAGGGATCTTGCAAGGTGTCATCCCGTCTTTGCACTTTACAAAATACAGCATTAAAAAGAACTTCAGGTTAATCCAAACTCTCAACTACCCATGATGAAATACTTCAGTGGGAAATGCTGCGCTTACACCAGTGGCTTTCTGGGACTAGAATAAGCTTTATGTACTTTATATATGCTGGTAACGTCCAGTGTGTCTGCTGCAATTTTTGAATATTAGTATTTTCTTTGTTAACCCTAACAGGCGGTGTTTGCATGATTAAACTATTTCTGTGAGCTGAAGAAATAACTTTCTCCTCTCCTTTCTATTTCACTAGGTTGTAGAATGGAACTTCTGGATAAAACAATCAATAGCTACCTTGATGTTTGGCTTGGACCTAGAGGTAAGATTTGTCAAAAATGGATTTTTGACAATTTTGACAATTCCAACATAAATAAACCTGATATTTAAGTGCAGATACTGGAGCACGAGAAACAGCTTCCTTCTAACATCCAGACATTGACAGATGACTACTCTCTTTAGTATCTGCAAAGCATCAAAATGTCTGATTCTGTAATAAATAAAAAAGCCTACTCAATGCGTCTGATCTTTTAATCTGAGGAGCTGCTAATTTTTCATCTGTGACAGTCATAGGTGCTATTCTTCTTACTGTCAGTTAATGTTAGTCTTAGTGAAGACTTATTTCAGCCAGATCTTTGCCACCTTTTTTTGTTTGTTTTTCAGAATGTAATGATAGCTTTTATTTTGAAAAAATCTTTTTAAAATTTGCATTTGTTGAACTAAAAATACTTTTGCCCTTGCGAGTAGAGCTGCTGAGAAATTTTCACTAAAAAAAAAGAATAAATCTGTAGTTCTTGGAAAGAATTGCTGCTTTGAAAATATTATTTTTAAAGAAACAGTGGTTTCAGTAGGTTTTTCACTGGGAAATAGTCCATAGGTGGAGAACAGTGATTCTGGTCAATGTGAGGAAGGGAGAGGTAGTGGGACCAGGACAGGTGGTGGCTTCCAGGTGGAGTAGGGATGGCCCTTGTTCCACCTGGTCTTGACCAGAGGGGAATAAATGTCAGCATCCTGTGCAGAGTGTGCATGGTAGTGCTGCTCAGTGGCACTCTGATTGCTTCAGAAGCATCTTTTCTACCTCTTTCTTTGTCCCACTGGGACTCCAATGGTGGTGCCACTCCCTTGCAGGACAAAGGCCACAGGAGGTGGAACAAGCCTCTGATCCTTCAAAGTGTGTTTCCCGTGTGCTTTTAGTACTTCGGTGCCCTTGTTGCCCCCCCTCTTTGCACTAAGCCCATTTAAGTTAGTCTTGGTTTCTTGGTGTTCTGATATAACTTATTGCATGTTCTGGCATATGGTGTAGATTCTCTGTGTCTTAAAAATAATGAAGGTGGCAAATCCAAACAATTCCCTGGCTTTCTTAACTACTACCCAGCCTACATTTTTAAGTCTTAATTTCTTACCGGAACATGTCTCCCATGAAAAAAGGCTGAGAGAGTTGGGGTTGTTCGGCCAGGAGAAGAGGGGACTCTGGGGAGACCTTCTTACAACTCTCAGTACTTAAAGGGAACCCATAAGAAAGATGGAGACAATGTTTTTTTAGCAAGACCTCTTGCAATAGGGCAAAGGATGGGGTGGTTTTAAACTAAAAGAGGGTAGATTTAGACTAGATGTAAGGAAGATATTTTTTACAGCGAGGGTGATGAAACACTAGCACAGGTTGCCCAGAGAGTTGGCAGATGCCCCATCCCTGGAAACACTGAAGTTGGCTGGGGCTCTGAGCAACCTCATCTAGCTGAGGATGTCCCTGCTCATTGCAGAGGCTTTGGACTGGATGACCTTTGAAAGTCCCTTCCAACCCAAACTATTCTGTGATTCTATGAAAATTGTCAGGGCTGTGAATGCCAGCACTACATGAATTGTTTGTTCATTTATGGTTTGGTAAACTTGGTTTCAGTCCTTTGGGCAGACTTTAGTGAGAGGAGTGAAATAGGGTGCTGGGTATGGCCAACCCATGCTGGGTGTGGTTCAAAGGGTACTTGTCTCAAGTGTTCCCTTGCAGTCCTTTTGGTCAGGTGTGGCTAGGGAGGATTATGTGTTTTTCCTGAGCAGATGACATGTTGCCATCCAGAACTGGTTAGTCAGACTGGACTGACTGTGCTGTGTTTCGTTGCTCATACAAGCAATCCAAAATTTAGGCCTTTTGAGTAGCACGTATGTAAGTCTCATTGGATTGGTATCGATTGGAAAATAATTATCAGGATCATCCACTAATAATCACAAAGGTATCTCCTTCACTCTTAGCTTTGCTGGTTCTGTGAGGAAATAAGATGTGTACTATTGGGAAAGGTTGGTTTGAGAGAATAAAGGGAAGAGGGTCATTGAAGCTTTTCATTATAATTTAAGCTTCTCTGTGGTATTTGAGATGGATGATGATTCTGAATGGTAATGTGTATTTAAAAATAATAGCGGTCATAATTTAAGAATATTTTTGCCTTAGTAAAGTAATTATTTCTGCCTTTTTTTTTTTCCATAGATGTATAACTAAAATCTTACTGTTTACAAAGATTGTTTGTTATTAGCAATGTGGCCATTAATGCCAGGGCTTATCGCTCTTCATCTTCCTCCAGCATTCCAGCACTAGAAGTGTTTTTGGTACAGCATTTTCTGAGTGCATTGAACTCTTCCCCTTACAAAATCTAAGTGTTTGTATGTTTTTGTTTGTTTCAGACCCCAGAGTAAAAGGATGGCTTCTTCTGGAGAACTATACGCCTACCTTTATCTTCTCAGTCTTGTACTTACTAATTGTATGGCTAGGACCAAAGTACATGCGGAATAAGCAACCATTCTCATGCAGGGGTATTCTAGTGGTCTACAACCTTGGACTTACACTGCTTTCTCTGTATATGTTTTATGAGGTAGGAGAAAAGGGGTTGGGTTGGGGTTATTTTTCAGTATCTGTTTTAATTATGGTGATTTATATTGGAAATGATCTGTTAACAACAGTCTAAAGATCTAAAGATGGGGAAATGTGCAGAAATGTTGCAACTGTTCTTCAGTGTCACTTCTCAGGGTACAAAACTGTAGTTGTAACATTACCTCTAAGGATGATACAAAACAAACCTTGTCTTAAACATCTGCGCTGACCTTGGTTAGCAATGTTTTGAATGCACTTCTCTCACTCAGTGTGAAGTGAAGGCCTGACCTTTCAGCATGAACCTGACTACTCCTTCAGTAACTCCTCCTTGCTTAGAAGTCCTGGTCAATGTGATTTTGCTGGTGTATTGTACAAAGTGCTTTGGAGCAAAACTGCCGCTTGATTTGGAGTGCAAAATATGTTTTATTTAAATGTGCTTAATCCTGCACACACTCTTCACATCTATGTCTGTAAGCTTGCAATAGCTTATTTTGTGTCCTCTTAGTTTTGCTGAAACAATTGCATCAATGGTGTTGTGGTTTGTTTGTTTCTTGGAAATTAAAATCTGAACATACAAAATAATTTCAAACTGAATTGGACTATTTGTGGCCTGACTCTTTCCTAAGTAAACAAAGATTTAGGCAGTATAAAATTTTTCCACTTCCCAGACTTTATCTGCTTTTATGTAGAATTTTGTTTTTTATTAGTGAAAACGAAGGACTATGGCAGTGTAAATAAGAATGTGGTCAGAAAATGATTGTGTGGCTTTAATGTACAGAATGCTCTTTTAACCAAAAGTGTCTCTCCTTTCCTTAAGGAGATATTTAATTTTCAACATGCAATTACAAGCTAGAGCTAAAACTACTAATCTCTTTTTTTTTTTCTTCCATATTTTTTGTCATTTGCTTAGACGTATATGCAAGCTGTAATTCTCCTTTAAGTTTGTAGTTAATTCTGTAGTGTTTTACAAGCTGAGTGTTTAGATAAGAAATTATTTACAGTTATTTCTCCTGTGTAGTGTATTGTCTAGACAAAGATTACTGAGTTGGGTTATTAAGAACTTTGATACTTCATTCCTTGGGGGGAACAGTTTTGGATTGAGTAGGTACTTGGAACAGGTTGTATTCTTGATGTGCTTACATTTCATACCTCCCTGTCAGGATGTTATAATCCAGAAAGACGTGTGTCTTGATCTGTTTAATCTGTCTAAAAATAGTGTTGCTGTGAACATCATGTACAACATCTGCATTGTTTTATGCAGCTATTATTTATAATTATACAATAATCTATTCTTTTAACATCCAGTTTTGTTACTGAGAGTTTAAAAGTGCAAACTTTTTTCTTCAGTTGTACTGTGTGGATAAAACTCTCAGGATAGACAATCTGTTTTCCTTGAATACTTGGAATAGTACTCATAGTTTCCAAAAGAAAATTACTGTAACATTCTGCCGTGTTACAAAACCTGCTGATAAGTTTAAACAATAGAAAAGATCTGAATTGTTGACCTCATAAATGCCTTTTTCTTGCTAACAATGGACTGGTTACCAAGAAAAGACTATTTATTGTATATGGAAGAAGTCCTCTTACTTGTAACCAGCTGAATACTTTTATATTGTGAAGGAATGAGACAACTAAAATACAGTGAATATTAAGGATCCTCCTTCATATACAGTGCAAACTTTAAGAGCAGTGTTCACTTTGATGTAATGTGACATCACCTATATGGAAGTGTTCTTTGGTATTGTTGTAAATATACCTTCTCTTCATAAATGGGAATACAGAAAGCTACAGTGTTGTGAAGACTCTTAAGCTCGTGATAGCTGTAATGAAATGCATTTAACACTTACAAGCTAGACATGAGGTCGTGTATCTTCTGCAACAAGGGAGTGATCCCCTAAAAATGCTGCCAAGTAGAGACCCGTGCTGACATAACATCACACTGCTTGATGCTTGCAGGGAGAGAGCTGAAGAGCAGGTACTAGGGGAAAAAAATCAGCAGTTATGCTCTCTAGCTGTAGTGCCTCCATAGTTACCTGTGCCAGTGCAAAGCAAGCGATACCCTTGCTTAGATCATTCCTGGAAATTTGGCTTTGAAGGATTAGCCATACATCAGTAGCACTTCATATAATGCATGCATTTTTAAGATAAAATGAAGAGCAGCATTCAAAGAGATGTAACTCCCTGTTCTTTTCCTTGTTGTCACTTTGAGTTTCATCTGGATTAAACTTTTTTCAGCCCTAGTTTGAGGGAAGTTGTAAAACATCACCACTTATGAACTTGTAGCCTGTCTGAAATTAATGTGCTTCAGTAGCTTGTGTAAGAACTCTGCTTTGGAGATTTTCCTGAGTTGTAGCTGTGGTGGTTCAGGTCACAATTCATAGGGTCACAGCTCAGTTTAAATACTGTATGACCAAAACAAGATGTAAAATGAGGCATCCTTCCAACTAGGATGAGAAATACAACCTACTTGTTTTTCTGACCTTTACATCTGAATGTTTGTAAGCAATAATGTGGGGAAACATTTCTTTGCATTGTAGGATATGTATAATTCTAGTTGTTGTGGTTTTGTACCATTTGGTCTACTGATGTAATATAATATAACCTTATTTTTAAATCACTAGAAGTCTTATGCCTCTTATTTGGAATTCCTAAGGTAATAGTTTTTCTGTGTACTTGTTATAAATTACTTATTTGGGCATTTAACAACCAGTCTGGGTTCTGGTATTAGCAGAACAGAGTGGTGGACTGTGATTGTCCCATACAGTATAAAAGGCAAAGCAGCCCCCCTAAGGGAGCAGGAGAAGTTTCTTCAGGCTGACCTGCCACTCCTATACTTGGGGAAGAGGAGATGGTCATTAGAAGCAAACAACATTTTTATTTTGTATAGATCAGCAGTTCTTGGACTTCAAGGGTAAATAACCCCCCTGTTTTGGGGTAGGGGCAGCAAGGGGTGTCCACCTGTGTGGTTTAGGAGGTGGACAGCAGTGTGGCTGTGGAGGGGGATTTTAGGATGTGGGTTAATCACCCACAGACTGTCATGTCTGTATCTGAAAGAGCCAGAGGAGTAGAGTAGCAGAGGCAGCACTGCTTCCACCCATGCCAAAGCTTTGCACAAGGATCACCAGCCAAGCTGTCTTGCAGCACTGTGGATTGGGCCTGTGACTCTCTACTTGAGCCTTGGCTGGGTAATTTGGCAAAGAAGGAAGAGTGCCAGGCACCCAGTTACATGGCACACGAGGGTATCTTATTTTGGGGTTGTTTGTTAGTAAACTAACCAAGTGAGCTGGACCACCTGGACTTATATTTGAGAAAACTAGTCAGTGATGAAGGCTCACTTAATAAAGTGATTTCTTTACTGTCTTCTTTTTTGTCACCTGAAAAATTAATTCCCTACTGAATCTGACTGAGAAAAGTCATGGGTTTTCCTGATGAGAAAGGTGGTGTATATGTTGTAGGAAAAACATCCTAAGAGCTGCACCCTGTTTTACGAAGGAGGGCACTCAGTGTTCTGTGGTGCTGTGGCACGTGAGCCATAGGTGGCAGCTCACTGCCAGGCTGATCTGTCCTCTCCCCTTTCTTTCACTACAGGTCCTGAAGCCCTTATCTCTGTCCTGTTCATGTAAAGATAAAATTCCATATCTCTGCAGGCATTTGCTTTCATTGATCAAATGTGTGAACTTCTGTTTCTTTTCATTCTAATCTAGCTCTGTTTTGAAGCTCATAAACCCATCATGCCTTGACAGCATGTGATGCAGTGCTGGGTCCCTTATCTGCCCCTCTCCAGAGAGTCTCAGACTCTCTTTTATCATAAGAAAACAAAATCCTCCCCAGGCACATCTCACCTCTAGCCCAGTCAGACTGGTGCTAGTTTATTTTGGTAGCACAGTTGATTACAAAAAAAAAAAAAAAAAAAAAAAAAAAAAAAAAAATGCCACAGAATTTTAAATTAAGAAAAAAAATTAAAAAAAAAAAAGAAAAAAAAAAAAAAAAAATTAAATGCAGGGAAG
>JANIJG010014866.1:40036-59409 GCA_024611175.1 Megaceryle torquata
TTAGTTTTTGCTTCCTATTTTGGCCAGTGCAAATTCCTCTCACATTTCTGTCTCTGAACTTCCCCCACGGTTCTTGTTTACCCACTTCTTGTTCTGGCTTTGTTTGAGGTAATCACCTGCAGTTCATCAAACCTCCCTCTTCACTTGTCATTTTGAGTATATTTTTTTGCCACAGTCCTCTTCCATGTTTCTAATATGCTGTTAACATAAGACTGACAATGCGATCATCATGCTACCAAGCCTTCTTCTCTTCCAGTGAACCAGTTCTCTTGCTGTGATGAGTGAAAGGCACAGCATAGCCTCGTACACAAGAAATGGTAGAGCTTGTTAGGTTCTGCCACTGGCACGGGCTCTTTAAAAATGATGGATGTTTAAAAATGATGGATGTTTACTTTTGAGTTTCTTGAGTTGCTGTGAGGAAGCGGTTACTTAGAAGGGTTTAAGCAAAACCATGTGTCTTTCCATATATTCTAGACTTACAACAAGAAGGCATCCTCGAGGAGGAAAGAGTATCAGAATGGCTCTGCGGCCACTGTGAACGGGTACACAAACAGCTTTTCTTCCCTTGAGAACAATGTGAAACAAAGGAAACAAAGGAAGGATTGAAGACCAAACTGAAAAACCATTTTGATAACCCCAACAACAAAATCATCTGATTGTAAGCACAATAAGAGTTGTGCACTAATACTCTAACAGCTACTGTAACTATTCCTGCCTAGAATAGTGTGATTTATGTAGGACTTAACCAGTGCAAACACCCTAGAAACTGTATACAGAACATAAAAGTAGGTTAAATAATTCTGGGCTGTCACTGACCCCGCTATAGACTGTGGAAGGGAGTATTATCGTAGTATCCAACACTGCTGTTGCCTTACTAGTCAATATGATAGGTGCTGATTTATGATTCACAATTTGAAAACACTGTAATCTAAACCTCCATTTTTTTTACTGTAGATCCTGCATGTGATTGTAGAGGTAATTTGTACAATGCTGGTTTCAGTAGATAAACACACATGCCTTAAATTAAAAAAGCAGGGCCCAAAGCTTGTTACTGATTTAAAAATTAGGGTATGTTTCAGCTTTTCAGTTGACTGACTTTTTATTAAAAAGTCATTTAGAAGAATCCATTGATCATTTTACTGTTCTGTGTGTGATACATGATGTTACGTATCTCTACGCGATACAGTGAAATTGGAAATGGCACATTTAGTTTTGTATATTTGGCTTTAACTGACTAAACAGTCACGAACCAGATGGAAAAGTTATTTTACCTTTTTAATAGATCTATAGATCTTATTTTTTTATTTGAAGTATGTCACTAATGTAAAATTAATTGGCACTTACACAGTCCAGTCAGACTTAAATATTGTCTCTAAGGTTTAGAGTATATACAGGGTGGACCCATCTTTTCTCTTTTCTTTTCCTTTCCTTTCTTTTTTTTTTTTTTTTTTTTTTTTTCTTATTTCTGAGAATTCTTAAATGCTAAATGAAGAGTGTTTTTTAATATGGAAACTGGCAGATTTTCAAGTGTTATAACTATAGCCATATCCACATTTTAGGAGCTACTGTTTAAGTCTATGACATCCAAAAGCATATATAAAAATGAAGACAGAAAGATACTTTTCTGATGGAATTTGCTGGTATTTGTTGGTATCTGTACTGTTCTTCATGTAGCATATGCTCATTTATAAAATGTGCCTAACACAAATGTGGTTTGTTTTGGTTTCTTTTTCCCAAGCAAGCAAAATTTAACAGTCCAAGTCATGCCTAATGTTTTTTAAATGTTACTGAAATGTGCTGGAAATGTCTGTTTCTGTAATGTGAGTTGTGTATATCACCAGTAATGTTTTGACTTGTTATCAGAGGGTTGGGTTTGGTTTGAGTGCTTGCTAAAGTTACAACTTCTTGTAAAACCTTGCTTTGCATATAGGAGGAGTCAGTTGCAAAGCCAGTACCTATTGCTGGCATTCTGGTATCTGCTGTGGTGGAGTTTGGCTTATGAGTATTTTATTCATTAAGCTCTGAAAAGTTGAATTGTGCAAGACATTCTGCTGGTCATTGCTCAAGTTTAACTATTTGTTTTTTTGATATTTATATAAATGCCAGGTTTAACATGTTTAATTTTTTAATTACATCTTTAAAATTTTTTTTGCACATCTCTTAGGGAATTAATAAGTTCTCCTGCTAGCCTTGTGGGTTTTCATTCCTTGTTTTGAAGGAGACAGTGTCTATTATGTTTACATTATCAAAGCTTGTGCGTGTGTCTTCATTTCTAGGTACTGGTTTGCAGAGTCTTTACATAGCTCAGTACAGCAGCTATAATGTTGAAAATAGGCTGTCTAAATGTGCTAGAAATAAACCCTTGGCTCATCTGAATATACCTACATTGTTAATGTTTGACATGGTTTAATCATTAAAACACTTTTGATGATCTCTGCCTGAAGTGTGGTGGGTTTGTACAGATGTAGTGCACTGCCCCATCCTGTGTCAGGCCAAGGAGGACACATTGTGATGGAAGGGCAGCTGCAGGCATTCAGAGAAATTCAGCATACCAGAGATTTGGTAACAGATTCCTTACAGAAACCTTTGGGTGTTACTACATGCTTCTCCCTTGCCTGGCTGTGGAAATATGTGTCCGTGTGAAGGATTGAACCTCCTACTGACTCACTGAATGCAGAGCAGCCCAAATGGCTTTGAGACAATGAGTGCCAGGAGCAAAGCTTAATGTGGCTGAGAGGGACTTTCTGTCTTGGATACCCTGTCTATAGAAATGGGAATAATACCTCTCTCCAGCATGAGAGCATTTCTGCAATTTCCTTATAGCTCCCCTTGTCCTTAAATGATCATGTCTGAGTCCTCTGGAGTGTTTAATCATTGTGTTGCAACAAGTCTAGATAGCTTGGTGATGGACTTGGGACAGCTGCAGAAGTAGTTCTGGTTTTACCGTCTTCTCACTTCCAGGCTCTTAAAAACAAGAAACCTAGACCAGGGGAATGGTTTTTGCACTTTGTGTGAAAGCCTCAAAGGTTTCATGCTATACTGGTCTTCGCTGGCAGGGAGTTCCGCATGCCTGAGATAGTTGCTGAAACAGTTTTGTCTCCTGCACACACGAATTCAATTCTGAGCTTGCATGATTTTTTAAGTGGGGCTCAGTAAAGTGCAGTTCTTTAGATTATAAGCCAAATCTGCAGGTAGTATCCAGAAGGCAAAAGCCACAGCACCAACCTGGCCTTACCTGGTGAGCCAGCAGTAGCTATGCTGCTGTATTCCAAGCCTAGCCTTCAAGGTCCATGGTGACAAAATGTGATGGCTTTATCATTTGCCACCATGTAGATACAGTGACTTTGGCCATGTCAGGAAATGTGGTCCTGGGAAGATGTATAGCATCAGTACTGTCCACAACTGCAGGTAGAAGGTTGTGGCTCCCCAGTATTATTCTGAAGTTTCAGCAGCAACTGAAACATGTCTGGGAGCTGTAGGAGTTAGATCAGGCATCACTTTACCATAACTGACAACCAGACTGTTAGATGGAGGCAGGAGCCTTTGGTCTACCTGCCTGGCTTGACTTCCTGCATTGCCTCACTGGGACAAGTAACAACTTTTCAGTTGCCTCGATTCCCCAGTCACCTTCAGTTTTCCTCATAGATATTATTGGTGCTTGGGATTACAAAAGAGTCCTCTAGAAGGACCTGTTAAGTTGTAGAGGCTGAAGAGATGAAAGAAGATCAACTACTGCTAAAGGGAAGGAAAGGTTGCGCATGAAGTCAGCTAGGAGAAAGAAAAGATTCAGTACCTATTTGCAAAGAGTGAATGACCAAGTATCAAACTGTTAAGATCTCAGGCAACTTCTGAGCTAACTAAATCCTTTCCTGTATTTGGGCCCTGCAGGTTGAGTGAAGGAGAGGGAGGTGAATACTTCTGTTAAGTTGTGAATGGGATGGGTAAGTTCAAATGCACAGAACATAGTTTTTCTTACAGCAGTCCCACTGTGAAGACCACAAGATCTGTGTCATGGACATGCAAGCCAGCCCTGAGGCTGGGGTGACTTGGGCACCCGGATTCCTGAGTGGTGGAAAAGCAGAGAACAATTCTGGAAATTCAGGAAATCTTTACAGTTGTTTGTGTTTTACTTAATACAAGGCAGATACTAAGTAAGCATGAGAGCTTCTGATAGGACTGCCACTAAAACTGGGGCAAAGAAACACCCAAAGCTCCAAACCTAATGGAGAGCTATTCTGGGAGTTGCCTATACCTATGATACTTGGTAGCTGTCCTGAGGTGTAAGTTGATAGAAATGTGTGTGTTGTATGAGACTGGAATATATGTTCTTAGAAAGTATACACTATTCAAAAAAAGAGATGTAAAAGTAAACTAGGCACTGAAGAAAAGTATAAATAAAATCAGAGGTCAACTTACTTTGTGAGTTCTGCTGGGAATCCCCTTGAAGCAGAGCAGAAGGTGATTAAAATATGAATAGAAGTCTTGTGTTGGAGAAATTCTGGTGAGACTTGTGTTGGTACACAAAAGTTGGTAAGTTTAACTTACACTGGCACTGTCATCCTCTTACAAGGAATTACTGAACCAAAGGTGATTAGTTGTAATCAGGATTTTGCAAGAACTGATTTAAATAGTAAACTTGATTTAAAATTTCAACTTTTATTCCATTCAATTTAAATAGATATAGATAGGTATAATAGATATATAGGATATACAAAACAAGATCTCTCTATGTTTCTCAGTTTTGGTACAGCAAATTTGGATGAGCAGGGGAAGCTGGAGTCCCCAGGGTCTCCCATGACATGACAGTAGCAGAAGCATTATATTTTAGAGTCAAAGGTCCTAAAATACTCTTGAACAGAAAGGGACAAAAAGTAACAAAGGTCCAGGTAAAAAAAGAAAGTGTGTTTTGTTTAAGTCAGTGTATCTGGGTCATGGAGAAGGAGGAAAAAGAAATTACATGTTTTATGTTTCAAGGATATATAATGTAGCTACTACATTTTCTATAGGCAGACTTTAAAATGTAGTACCTGGTAACTGATAGGCTTGATAGTTCGACTGCAGTATGATGAAAGGTTTCAGAATAAATGGGAAGAATGGTTGGGTACAAGGAAGTGCATAGATAATGGAAAAAAAATGTAACAAAGCTTTTCTGGAAGTTACCACACCTGCCTTACCCCTATTGTTGTTCAGTAAAAAGAACCGTGTAGACAAAGGAAATGCATCTTCCACTCATCTGGAATAGGCACTATTTTTAGTCTCAGAATTTATCATCTGGACTAGAGGGTGTGATGACAGCAACAGGATCTATGGACAAGGTCAAACTGATGAGAAGGTAATTGTTTCAATGCTTTCAGCATGAAGGAGACCCATTAACAATGGTTTTAGTAATGACCTTGGATATAAAGTAGGAATATTGCAGTGATGTCTGCAGATGACACATTAGGAACCACTATCAGTGCCAAGGAAGATTACATACGATATGATAGACACTATACCAAACTGAGTGTAGAAGTGGACACTTCAGAGGGAGAGCCACCCTACAAGAAGACATGGATAGGCTGGAAGAGGGGGCTAACAATAACTTTATATAAAGTTCAACAGGGACAAGTGTAAGGTCTTGCACCTGGGAAAACATAATGCAGGAGAGCATCCCAGGCTGGGACCTACCTGGCTGGAGAGTGGCTCTGTGGAAAAGGACCCAGGGGTCCTGGTAGACAAGTTCAATATGAATGAACAGCGTGCTGCTGGAGACAAGAAAGCCAACATGATGCTGGGTTGCTTCAACAAGGGTATCACCAGCAGAGAGAAAGAAGTCATTATAGAATTGTTCTGGTTGGAAGAGACTTCCAAGATCATCAAGTCCAGCTGTTAACCCAGAACTGCCTGGTCACCTCTAAACCTTGTCTCTAAGTGCCATATCTACATGTCTTCTAAATACCTCCAGGGACGATGACTCCACCAATTCCTTGGGCAGCCTGTTCCAGTGCTTGACAGCCCTTTCTGTGAAGAAACTTTTACTAATGTCCTGCCTAAACCTCTCCTGGAACAACTTGAGGTCATTTCCTCTTGTCCTATTGTTTGCTACTTGTGAGAACAGACTGACCCCCACCTAACTACAACCTCCTTTCAAGTAGTTGTAGAAAGTGAAAAGGTCTCCCCTCAGTCTCCTTTTCTCCAGGCTAAACAATACCAGCTCCCTCAGCTGCTTCTCGTAAGTCTTGTGCTCTAGACCTTTCACCAGCTTCGTTGCTCTTTGGACACTCTCCAGTACCCCAATGTCCTTGGAGTGAGGGACCCAACCTACTTCTTGTCAGGCCATAACTGAAATACTGCTTTCAGTTTTGGTTCCCACTATACAAAAAAAGCTCTGCACAGGCTGAAGAGCACCCAGAGAAGGGCCATAAAGATAATCAAAGGACTGGGAAGGCTGAGAGAACTGGGTTTGTTCAGCCTTCAGAAGATAAGTCTTAGAGGAGACATTGTCACCATGTTCCAGTGTTTAAAGGGTGTCTACAAAGAAGATGGAGACTCCCTTTTTAAAAGGAGTCACATGGAAGAGACAAGGGGTGATGGGTTCAAGTTACTTCTGGAGGGATTCCGACTGGACACAAGAGGAAATTTTTCACAAGGAGAACAATCAGCCACTGGAATAATCTCCCCAGGAAAGTGGTGGATTCCACAACACTGACACTTTTAGGATACAACTGGACAGGGTGCTGGGCCATCTTGTTTAGACTGTGCTTTTCCCAAAAAAGGTCGAACCAGATGATCACCGAGGTCCTTTCCAGCCTGGAATTCTATGATTCTGTGATATCCTACAGCAACAACCAGATGACCTTGATGACTGGAGTAAGAGATGAGATTAGTGTAAATCCCCCTTAGTAAGACCAGTAACAGAAATTCAGCTTTTTCCATGGGAGTTTTAGTTGGACATGACTGAAAATGAGATAAAGAAAGATATTTGAGAATGGTATGATCAACAATTCAGAGCTGCTACTCTGAAAGGAAAGGGAAAAACAAATCTTTGTTGGTAATCACTGTTTTTAGTAGAAAAAAGAATGGGCAAGAGTGGGAGGGTGAGGCTGAGGCTCTGGTGGGACTTCCTTTCAATAAATACATGTTTTTCCACCACAGTGGTCACCTTCTCTCAAGAAAACTGATTCTGAAAAATCAGTTATATGGAAGAGTTACTATGATGGTCAGAGAAATGGAGAAGTCTTACATAATGGGAGTGTAGCAAGACCAAGGTTGAGAAGGAATGTAATCGCAGCCTACACAGACATTATGACAGTAGGCAGCATGAAGGAAAATGAGCTATTTTAATTGTGCTGACACAAACCAAATAGGTATACAGTAGCCAAGGCTATAAATTGGAGGAGGGCCTTGGTTAGTGGAATATGGCTCTGGAGCAGTTTTCCTGAAGAGTCTGGGGGATTGCTTGAGGATCAGGCATCGGCCACTTTTAAAGTATGTAGGACCAGAAGATGGGACTCCCTGGTGTCCCACTTTGCATTCTGACAAAAAGCAGCTGTTGGTACCTCAGTGAAAGGCAAAAAAACACTGCCCAGCAAAGAAAGGAGTGAGGACAAAAGTGTGAGAAAGACACCATGCAGACACCAAGGTGAGAAAAGGAGGGGAGGAAGGTGCTCCAGGCACTGGAGCAGATTCTTGTGCAGCCTGTGGCGAGGATGACACCAGAGCTGTAGCCTGTGGAGGACCACACATGGAGCACATGGACATGCCCTGAAAGAACTGCAGCTTGTGGGAAGCCCATGCTGGAGCAAGTTTATCCTGAGGGGCTACAGCCCACGGGAAGGACCCATGCTGGAGCATGACAAGGAAAGAGCATCAGAGAGGAAATGTTATGGACTGACTACACCCTCCCACACACCACTTGGAGCAGGGAAGAGGTAGAGGGGTTGGGAATGAAGGAGTGAAGCTGAGCCTTGGAAGAAGAGGGTAGGGTAGAAGCGTTTTAGGATTTGGGTTGTTTGGGTTTTTTTGCTTGTTTGTTTCCTACATTTCAACTCTATTTTAATTCTTAATAAATGAAATTATTTTCCAAAAATCTAGTTACTGTGGCAATTATCAGTGAGTGACCTTCCTGTCTTTATGTCAACTCACAAGCTTTTCATCTTATTCTTCCACAGTCCTGTTGAAGAGCAGGAAAGAGCAACTGGCTGAGCTGCTGGCAGTTGGCCAAGGTCACCCAACCCACTTCTGCACTTTTCCCTCTTACGAATCCCAACAGTCTGGGCAGAAAGTAGCTTCCTCTGTGGTAAGGAAGATCTAGCGAAGGCCACAAGATACCACAGCACCAGAGAGCATAACCTAAAGGGAATCAGCTGTCATGGTACAGCCAGGAGCTCTCAGTCTTGGAGAACGTGCTCCCTGGAATGAAGCAATTGTTTTGTTGGTTTGGGTTTTTTAAAAATTATTATTTATTTACCTTGTTCCTTCCAAGTCTAATTTATGTGAAAACAACACTTTCTCCAGGAATCTGGCTTATACTTCTTGGAAAGTTTTTAAAGGCAGTGGAAGAACCTCCTGTTTGCTGAGAGATGCCACCACAGTGGCACCATGTGTGGGGGAAGCCCACAATCAGCAGAAAGGCCCTAAATTTCCCCATGAGAGTAATTGCCTCACACCCTTCAGAGGCAGCTGAAGCAACAGCGTTTCAAACAGGGAAGGTCCAGTGAGAAATGCAAAATCATGTCCTTTGGGAACAGGTAAAACTTCAAGGTAACTGAATCTGATGACATTAAAAATGCAGTCCTATATGAGTTGTCTCCACCTGTGCATTTGCAGTCCCTGAGCTGGTGTAACGGGGAACGCACAACCCCTATGGCACAATTGCACTATTACTGCCTTAGATTTGTCTAAGTAGATATTTAAAGTGTTCCCTCTAGGCTTAGCCAGCACCAGAGGTGGTGATAAATTACCTGGTAAGAGTACTTAAAGTGAAACCAAGTGAAATTTCTTCCATGCATACTGAAGCAAGGTAGCATGGTGTTTGTGCTGTCAATTAGACATACGGTGGCTCATCCTATTTAGCAAGCAGGAAGCATGTCTTCATGAGCTGTTCTGTCTGCCACTAGAAGCCAAATGTTTACTAAAAGCTACTAATTCAATTTTACCAGCTGTTGTAGGAAATCAGATGTCAGCTCCCATAACAGAAGTAGGAGCTTTTTGAAAAGAAAAAAAAAAAAAAAAACCATAAAAATCAGTAGCCTCTACGGTTGCCTAAGTACTTTGTTTCCTTTAAAATCGGTAAGATCTCAGTGCTTCAGAGCTGGTTTAGGTCTAAGTTCCTAACCCATTTCTGTACCTTTAGAAAGCATTCTCTTTCTGAAAGATCTGTTAATTTATTGGTTTGCTTTACTTCCCACAGTGCTCGGTTGGGAGCAAGAGCGGCTCTTGGTGTGCTGAGCTAGTGGGGGTTTGAGACATCTTTGATGCAAATGCACTTTTGCTCAGTAGAATAGTGATGAGTTTGCCAAAAAGACCAGGAAATACCTCCCATGCATACAGATGGCATAACTATTATTGGCTAACTATTATCAGCTTTGTTTTCTTTTTAAATTGTTTGTACAGATTTTTGCAAATCATCATGAAAAAGACCCTTCTGTCCTCAGAAGTTTGAATAAAGAGCTAAGAAGTCATCTTTGTCTTTGACTCTTGTTTCACACTAAGTAAATGGGAAGAATTGCTGCTCATCCCCACTGTTTTAAAGCTGTACGAATAGATTTTTAAATAAGTGGGAACTCCTGAAACCAGGCTGGGCAATTTGATGATGTCTGTCCTGTGCAGTCGGGCAACATTTTTTCACTGTGCAGTATCTACCTCAAGTTCCTTTGCAACACAGGAAAAATCAGACTTATCAACAAGTAACTCTCATTTGGTCAGAAGGGAGCAAGATACAAGGTTTTGAGAAATCTTCAAAAGTGTAGGACCAACTACCTGGCTCCAGCCAGCCAGAACATTTAGAAAAAAAATGCTGGTCAATGTTCTTCTTTTATTTTATGAAGTAGAAGGAAAAAAACCAGCCCACAAAAGAACTGAACAAATAACACCATCCCCACCCCAGCCTCTTGCAACCAAAACCCATCCATCTCGCAATGACAAAACACACAACATTCAGCTATCTCGAATGTGCCTCCTGGCCTCAGAAGTGGAGAAAGCAGCTCTGCGCAGCACCTGTAGAGGTGTCTTAGGCAAACACGTTTAAGAACGACGCAAGCAAGCACTGGGTTCTTAAACCAAGTCCTCCAAAAGTCAGGCCTGGTTAAACCCAGGACTGGTGCCAGCCTTTCTGTCTGAGAAGGAGAAGCCGAGGGGGTGGTTGTGAGAGCCGGTCAAGGAGGGCGCGCACCGCGCAGCCCAGCCAGCCGGGCGCCGGGGCCGGGAGGTAACTCGGGGATGTGCACCCGAGGGGATGCGCTATAAACCGGTGCCCTCTCCTGGCGGCACCCGCGAGGTGGGATGGGAAGGATTCGATAGAGTCGTCTCCTAAAAAGCTGACGCTGACAGCAGTGACAAAAAGGCCAGCATTGAGTACAAATATTTACATTGTGATACAGATCTCACAGCCAGAGACTTTTTCCTTGCGATTCAACTCTCCTGGGTTCTTCCAAGACCATGTTTAGCCCCTTTTTAAAAGAGGAGGACTAGACAGAAAGGTATTAAGTAAACAGAGCTCCTATTGAAGGCATCTGCCCAGTAGTTCCTAGTAGTACAGATGATCAGAGTATAATTAATTTTGCATAACGGAGGCAGGAATAAAATAGCTTGTTGCCCTTCATTTCACTGCTGCAAAGACTTTGTAATCAAGAGCTTTTCCTCATGTGGAAATAGGGGTTGTAAGAGAAGAGGAGATTAAAAGCAAGTGCATCCTATGTAATGGCTTTTACTATGCATCTGACCTTGATTACACAAATAACCTTGGGAGCACTGGCTTTTGGGGAAAAACAGGAGCTGTTTTGATTAAAATGATTAGAATGAAGATCTGTGTATATCTACTATTTCAGAGCTCTTATTTTTTTGTTTGGTTGTGGGGTTTCTTTGGTTGTTTTTGTTTTGTTTTTTTAATAAATAGAGGTGAATGAATGTGTTTAAACAGGGACTAAAAAGCCCTGAACTCATTAAACCCAGCCCAAATCTCAAATCAAATATATTTTTACATTAAGGCTTAACTTATAATGGTTATGAACATAATACACCACCAGCTGTCCAGCATAAACAAATGGCTGGTAATTATTTAATAGCATTCAGTATTTATCATGCTTTGTACTAGATAAAGATGGGTGAGCAAAACCCAAAATGCCTGGCCTTGGAAGAGGACTAGGAAGGATGGTGCTAGGACAACAGCTCCTCTGTATTACAGAACAAAGCATCCTCCCTGCTCTGATACCTCAGAGTTTTGTGGATCAGACTGACTTACCTGTGAGCAAACATGAAAATGTACAGAATTATGGGAGTATAGAAAGAGTGAGCTTCTAAGACAGTGTGGTGAGTGAGGGATGGAGGGATTTGGTCATGTTAATTAGAATTAATGATAATCAAGGTCCTGCAGTTGATTAGAGATCACAGATGGAGCATGGGGGTTGCCCCCTTCTGTTGAGCAAAGCAGACAGCTGTTCAGGAAAAAATGAGGGAACATGGTTCAGTGGAGAAAAATGTGGAGGAAGCAGAAGACACATAAAGTGCCAGAAGAAAAAGGTAACAAGGAGAGAGACTCCAGTGGGCAAGAAGGAAATATGCCCTCGTGGCAGTTTTAAGAAGAGGGACAGGAAGAGAAACTGGAGAATTGAACTGAATTGCTCTCATTTTCAGCAAGGCAAAGGAGATTCGGCGTAGATGTGAACAGGACACCGATCAGTATTCTGATCAGCTACATTTACTGTCTGTCTCAGCAGTAAGTGCTTAGGTGAACACCCAAAACAACCTCTGCTCTAAGTAGAGCAGCTGTGGCTAAGGCTTGATGCAAGGACAGGTTTCCTTCCAGCAGCACTAAGACACGTGTTCTCTGTTCTTCCTTGAGTCTTAATTCAAATAGTTCACCATTTAGGCATGGTTTTGCTTCTCAAGGTGTTAGTCTGGGTCAAATGATTACCAGGTCAGCTGGCAATCATGCTAACTCTCTTTCTCTCGTCTGAACAGAAACTTGGTGGTGGTCTTCAACTGCATGTACTGATGATGCTGTTTGCCAGCAGCACCTTCTAAAGCAGGCTGCCTGGTAATGTTTTGCTTGCTTGTCCCATCAGCTGCTGAAAGATCAAATAGCTTCAGTGCAGAAACTTTCTCTCAAAATGATGATAACAAACATGTTTGATGACTGGACCAGAAGGGCACTTGTGTTGCAGAACTGGAATAATTTTGCTGACTGTTGAGATGAAGGCTTCTCCTGAGGGAAAGGATATATGTTAATCATTTATGGTATAACGTGAAGAAACGGAGTCATAAGGAGACTGAAAACTTCTAAAAATAATGTAATCTGGTGGGGAAATGAAGAGGTCTGCAAGATGTAAACTTAGAGGACACTCTGGCTTGACTCTTTTATCCTTTGAAACTGAAGATTGAAGATCAAATCCTATCTGGGCCTTTAGCAGCAGAAGAACTGAACAAGCAAAGGCAGCAGACCATGTTTAACTTTTAATTGAGTGAGGCTGGATACCCACCCCACTGATGTTCAGTGGGGAGTGACCTTTTCCCCATGACTACACTGTCCTTTTAGGCAACTTGAGGTATCTTGAAGTGGTTTGTGGGTACTTAAGATGGATGAAGTCTTTCGATTGTCCTCACTTTCTGAGGATGCCTATTGGCAAAGCATCTGTGTTTCCAAGTTTTCTGTCTGTGAGAGAGCATAGAGATTCAGGGAGCTGCAGAGTAAAGGGGGGAACACCTCATTGCTGTCCTTAGCTGCCTGGAGGGTGATACAAAGGAGTAAGAGTGGGTTCTTCTTAGAGGAGCTCAGCAGAAGGTCAAGAGGTACAATGCAAGGATAAAGTCATAAATCGGAGAAAGGGAAATTCAGATTCAGTACGAGGAAAAAAATCCTTCATGGGGAGAGTGGTCAAAGACTGTCACAGGCTTCCCAGAGAGGCTGTGGCATCTCCATCCTTGGAGATGTTAAAATTTCAACTGGTTGGGTTCTGAGCAGCCTGCTGTAACTTTGAAGCTAGCCTTGCTTTGAGCTGGATGATCTCCAGAGGGCCCATCTAACCCAAATTATTCTGTGATTGTGGCAGTGCAGAGAGTGAGATGAGACAGACATCTGAGAACTTATTTACAGGGGAAGCAGCTGTGATAGCTTCACTCCTTCAAAAAAAGTGGAGAAAAGCACTTTGGACTCAGCCTAAACCAGGCGTGCCTGCACAGGAGTTACTGCAGTGGAAAGCCAGTGATGGGTCTGTCATGTACAAACTTTGCATCAATGAGTGACTAAGAGAAGGAAGTAAATGTCACCCTAAAGCAAACAGTTTGAAACCTGAACTTTTATGAAAGAGCTTTGCAATAACAGGACAAATAGCACAACCTTGTCCTTATCCTCCCCCTACTACCCAAACTGAGCAGTGCTGAAAGGAAAAGGCTGGCACCAAAGGAGGAGTTAATCTTCTATTTCTTCTGGAGTTAAAGTTTCATGGGCTGTCCCCTCCAAGACCACCAGCTCTCCTTCAGAGCTAGGCTTTCTCTTCCTGAATGTTTTAACTGAGTTCAGTCCAGGAGTGATACATTAAAATTTTTTAAATACCTGAAATTTAGCTTGATTTTTACTAGCCTAAGGGGGTATACCATACTTTTGTGGCTTTCTACCTTGGATATTCCCCACTGGACACAGCATAGCTTTTACCTTTTTATCTGGAGCTCAGGAAAGATGCTATCAAGAAAGTGTGATGCTCACAGCTCTTGCTTTGTGCCCACCTGTTTCAAGTGTTTATGTCAGGCTCCAACACTCAGACATCCACGTTGCTTGCACAGTCATTCCTAAATTAACTTGATCTTCTTCTGTCTTATTAAACAGTAAGTAAACAACTGAATAAAAGTCAACTTACTGGACAAGCAGCCTCATATTTATTTTGAGATGTTGTGCGTTCTATATTTGAGAATACCTGCTGTTAGAAAAATTCACCCTCATATCCTAAGTCCTTTATTCTTCATCCTGTCTTTGTTCAGCTACTTAACATTTCACCAGAGATTCAGGCTGTATTTAGTCTGTTCAGTCCTTTGATTCTTTATTCTGGACTCTGCTTCCCACAAGTAAGGAAACACTTCCCCATTCAAAACCATTTTGCATCCCAAGGAACGCATAAAGTTCACCTGTTCTATAATGCATAGAAGAAAAAAATTATAATAGCCTGGTGTGTAACAAGTGCTTCTGAAATACCCTATTAGTACTGGAGCACTGCTTGCTTGTACTTACCTTCTACAAGGATTCAGCCAAATACAGAATGGAGCTCT
The DNA here is from genome assembly GCA_024611175.1 of Megaceryle torquata. Taxonomy (NCBI): domain Eukaryota; kingdom Metazoa; phylum Chordata; class Aves; order Coraciiformes; family Cerylidae; genus Megaceryle; species Megaceryle torquata. The sequence continues at coordinate 54,494 of JANIJG010014866.1, forward strand.
AAAGAAAGAGAAGTTATAAAGATGAAATAGAAAACTAATCTGGAAGAGAAATGTCTTGCACATTTGGGAGTAAGGAGAGAAAATGTTACCAGGGTCTTGCAGGTGATGTTTATGGAATTTGTTTGACTAAACCTGCTGTCACCTATCAAGGGAAATGAGGGCATTTATTAAAGCTACATTAGTTGTCTTCATCTGTGTTCTGCTGGCTTGCAGCTTGGAGATGCCGCTGCACTCCATGACAGAGCCGTGGCTGATGGGACCTTCTATTCCTTCTGTTACTGATTACATGGTATGTCAAACCATGCATGTCACCTACTCTTAAGCTGGCACACCTTTCAAGGCCCTGACTGTCAATACTTGCTGTCTCCAAGCCTCAAGCTGTGTGAAAGACAGCTTTGTTTCTGCCCCAGGACACTTTGTCCTTCTGCCCTGTCAGGTCCCCACGACAGCATTGCCAACTCCTTCCTGTAAAGCCAAAGACTCCCAAGAGCAGGGAGGCTGAACCGTGCTTGGTTGGGTTTTACTTTGCTTTTTTTTTTTTCATTCTCATTCTGTCCACGGACTGTAAAGTACACAGCTCTCTGTTGGCTTAGTGCTGCTAGAAAAGTAAAAGAACATGAAGGAGGAGAAAGAAAACAAAATGGATGGGGCAGCAGGCAGGTTGGGTGTGGTGCATTCTCACCCATGAGTGCAGGGATTAAAGTGACTCACTGATGCATCAACACCGAGGCACAGGGAGCCTCTCCAACATTTCCAACTAGCGAGATCATCGTTTATTGTAGTGAAATGATTCAGTGACCTTAAGAAGCAGCCAAAGGCTCTCTCTGGAGACTACTGGAGAAGCAGAGTAATCTAATAGATGGGAAACTGCACAGAAAATATCTTTTCTTGGTCTTGTTAATGATCTCAGCATGCACAGCTCATTTCGGCTCTCTGAAAATAGTTGGCAAGTTGTTCTTGAGATTTTAAAATCTTTTTAGGGTAGGTACTCAGTTACCATTCAAGAGTATAAAGCATATTTTAGCTGTGTAGTGTTTACTTTCCAGTATCATTTTTGAGATCTTTCACAATATAGGTGTCCATTTCTTATTTATCAAGGTCACCACAGAGCACTTTCCCCTGAGAAAAAAAAAAAAAAAAAGAAAGAAATCCACCCCAAGGCAAAACTGGAAAAACATTGGACAATTGGGCACAAACTGCATACAGCTTGGGGCAGAAAGAAGCACCAAGCTATGGGCTTAGGTGACTTTCAAAGTTTGTTATTTCCAACTTTTAAAATTCTGGAACATTTTTAAAATTTCATGTAACTGGGATAAATATGAAGGCACATCACATGAAAGAGAAGCTAATAATACCCAAGAAAAAAAAGATAATGTCTGCCCCCAGAACAACTTAAGAACCTTATACATGTCCCTTTCAAACTTGTCCTTGGGAATTGCTGCTTCTTGTTCCCACCTGATTCAAGTGGGAATTTGCTCTTTGCACAGCTAAGGTGACATGGAGATTCCTGAAGCTATGCTGGAGCATCTGCAGCACTGTGAGGCCCTCCGTGCCATCTCTGTGGGTACTGCTGATTTGTCAAGATCCTGGAAGACAGGCTAAGTCTTCTGCTGTCTGTAGAATACAACAAAGTTCTAGTTCACATACTAGCAAAGAGCCAGTACCAAGCAAGAAAGGAGAGATGGAAAACTGAAACCGGCAGGTGACGGCCCCACAGCGTTTATCTGGAGGTACTTACCAAGCCTGTTTAGCCAAGAAAGGGTTTAAAGGTGGTTGGAAGTCATTTTACCTTGTGAACTTTTTCCATAGGTTGTCAAAGACAGTGACAGAAAACGGACCAGAGCGTAAGGGTGTGTTTGCATCCTGCACCTGCAGGAAGCTCTTTCCCATCTTGTCCTCTGTCTTCTCTCTGCATTGCATAACATGGTGGATATGTTCTTCATAGCAGATCTTTATTCCAAATCCAGACATTTATTTGATTATTTTCCCTCAGATGTTGATTCTGAAAGAGATGACTGATACAACTTTTTTTTTTTCTCTTGAAGAGTTTGCTGAATGGGAATGAAAAATGGCAGCTTTCCCACTTAAACTCTACATTCCAAGTAGTTTAAAGTTTCTATTTTTTTTTTTTTTTTTTTTTTTACTGTAATATGACTAATAGGTGTTGAAGTGGTTGCTACAGTCATGGCTGAAAAGCCTCCTTTATATACAAATAAGTGAGTTTTATGGCTTGAAGAAAACACCCCTTGAAGAGCTTAGATGTTGCCTGACAGCACCAGCCTCCACCTCTGGGATGGTTACTTGCTAAAGACCCAGTACCCAATCTCAATCACCATTTTTCACTCATCCCTCAGAAAAGTTGCAGGACCAGGTCTTAATGTCGGTAGGCAGCATTGCCACTTTTCCTGATGTTGCTTTTCTCTTTTTCTGTACAAAAACTCCTAGAGATTAGTTTCACTGATTTGACTGCCTTATGAGACAATATGTATTAGAAATCTTGTGTGCCCCAAATATGCACAGGAGCAGCAAAATTAGAAGTCATCATCTTTTCAAGCAAGATAATTTATTAGAGCATCTCTTGCTTGTACCTATTTAAAATTTAGATATTTAAAATAATTTACATTTTAAATGAGGAGGATCAGCAAAGGAAGTGGGTGAACAGCAGCTAAAAATGGAAATCTTCACTTGAAAGCCAAAGGACTTAACCATAGCCAGTCCATGTTGAAAGGAGAGAGGGCTTATCCGGTGACGAGGAATTTCTGGCTGACCAGGGTGAGGGCAGTGTGCTTTCCAAGCAGGTGTGGAAACCACTGCCAGTTAGAGGCACTAGGATACACTATTTTAGCAGCATTCCTGAAAGTGAGCTTTCATGGCACTTTCCAGGTCAATTTGCTGCTTTTGCCAATCATAGAATTGTAGAATGGTAGGGTTGGAAGGGACCTCCAGAGATCATTGACCCCAATCTCCCTGCCAAAGCAGGATCACCTAGGGCATTCCACATGGGAATGCATCCAGGCGGGTTGAAGGTAAATTGGTGTCACGCATACTGTGAAAGGAGTAGACAAGAACATTCTGTCTGTCTCATTTTGCAAGAACTGCTTAGCAGCCTTGTGTGTGTGTTAAAAAAAAAATTCACTTGTGTATCAGCAACAATAAAAAACATTTTTGCCACAAAATTATACTATCCCCAAAAAAGCAACTAGTTAAAATGTAGCCAGAAGAAAGGTAACTCAGAAAACAGCAGTGAAATTCTTTTGGTCTCAGTGCTTTGGAGTGAGCTGCACAGCACCACAGGTACACAGGTACCACTTGTTTCCATAAGGTTAAGGTATATAAATAACACTACAGTCAGCATGATTCCTGCTGCACACAGACTGTGCGTGTCCCTGCAGGCTTCTGCCCAAACACACAGGTTCCCTGTTTGCTGTTACTCCTCATTCACCATCTTCCTACTCCTTGTGGCTCCACATAGGAGGACCATTGTCAAAGTCTGTGGTTTCAGGACAGTCAATGACAACTCATGTTTGTTCAAAGCTGCAGTGCCATACCTTCCTTGGTCTCTGCTTTTCAGTGTCAGTGCCAACAGCCAGGTCCCTAGATCTGTGGGGCCAGAACCTCCCTACACGGTGCCCTCCCTCACTGCTGTCACAGCTTTAGTTCTGTAACAGCCTGTGCAGAAAAAGCTGTTGGGATTCATCTTCATGAAGGACAAATGGACAAGTGAAATGCAGAGGAAACAAAAGACAGGCTTGTCCTTCTGTGCTGGTAGGAGCACAAGGTGTAAGGAAACCCAATAATACTGAAGAAAATCCCACTGCAGTTTGTGCTACAGCATGACAGCAGATACGTAGGCAATCTCTGGAGCGTGTCATCAGATTACCAGAAAATTGCTGCACCATGTTATTAGATATGCTGGAAACTGTACTGTATTTAGTTTCAAACACAGGGTCCATCTTCTGAGAGGGCAGTGGTTTGTTTGGAGCAGACTCAGAATAACCTGCAATGCTATGCTGCTCGTGGATGGACTTTTATAGCAAGGTTGGTCTGACATCCATGAAAGTGAGCAGAAAGGCAGAAAGAAATTATCCATGTCACAATGTAGTGCAAGACAGAAAAACTACAGCCTGCAGAGCTAAGTAGCCTTGGCAGAGCAACCAGGTAATGCAGGTGTACAGCTTCCAGTACCTAAGCAACTACATTGCATTATAGAGACATACCCAGTGAGCTCAGGGTTCAGGTTACTTGAGTGCTTGACAAGGTAGTCAGTCATTCTGCAAATGTAACTCAATCAAGGCAAAATAGGGGAGGTCAGCCTCAGAGCTAAAGAACAAACCAGGCATCCTGGGCTATCTAATATTCTCTGAGGAAAAAGAATTTGGGAAAGTTGTAGGTACATACTGTATTGTGCACTCTCCAGACAGCTTGGGGGAGGTGAATGTGAGTGGGGAAAGAAAACAAGGCAAGGGATGTGACATGGGGAATGATGCTGCTGTCATCACTTTTAGGAAATTCATCTGTTAGCATGTAAGGACTTTAGCTGCAGCAGAGTGCACTGGATTTTGAGAGAATGAGGTGTTGTCTTCCACCACTGGATTATTTTATCAGAGTTGCAGGTGCCCTAATATGAATCCATGTTGCCAGTGAAACAAGGCCTGCAAAGTGGCTGCCATAGCTAGGACCAGGGAGGGCTGGGTAAAAATACAGGAAGGGTGCACAATCCATTGGTAGAGGAAAGCAAACCTGAGGGTGTCCTCCTGCCCACAGGGATATTGCAGGTGTCAGACAGCAGCTCAGAAGCCTGAGAAACTCAGTCGTGCACCCCGCTCCCGTGATGTGATATGATATGATATGATATGATATGATATGATATGATATGATATGATAGCAACGACAGATAAACCTCCTAAGAAGGCAGA
>JANIJG010014866.1:59509-81988 GCA_024611175.1 Megaceryle torquata
TGATATGATATGATATGATATGATATGATATGATATGATATGATAGCAACGACAGATAAACCTCCTAAGAAGGCAGATTTTTTCCAAGCCAGTCTTGAGAAAGATGTAAGCTTAGGAATGCACTAAAAAGCATGTTGGTCATACTTTTGACAGAGACAATAATTACCACCTCATGAGTACAGGCAGGGACTGCCCATGCAGGTGGACATGTGTCTGGGTTTGGCTTGTTTACAGTTCCTGTAATGCAGAAGTGCAGCTGGCCTTCGCTGAGTTTTGCTGAGAACCTACAGAAATAGATGCTGTGGACTGCTATGAAGGCCAAAGAGAAAATGTTTGAATGGAGGATATTAGAGCAGCTTTTGTTGGGTTGGATCAGATTAAACTAATAGCATGGATGGAGTTGAGGGATTACAAGGGGTGACAGAAACCATCTTGAGAAGCTACACCAGACTGTCAAGTCTAGGCTTATAGCTGGGATTCCTCACTCCCAAGAGCAACAGCAATAGGACCTAGAATCAAATAGGTAATCCAAGTGTCATCTGGCACTCCCTAAACTGAAACAGACTTGATCTTGTATCACTGTTACAATTCCCACTAATCCCTTGGATGCTGAGTCCAGCCCAATTGGAAGAGTAGCTATTCTTTCTTAGGAGTAAAGGAAGCTATGCCCTGTTGCAAAGCAAGCAACCAGAATGAAACTCAGTTTCTCACATGAGGTGCTCCTTTCAGTTATCCAGGCTATGGAAAAAGTTCTTCCCATTCTTGAATGTATAACAGAAAACTTAGTTAAAGCTTTATCATTCTACCTGAACACTTGAATCTGTGAGACAATGTAGGCTGTAGGAAGGGGAACACAGTGTTCATCTAGGATCACCACAGCAGCTGATTATACCAGAAACAGTGACTGTTCTGAAGTTAGGGAATGATTAACTTAAAGGAGTTTATTTTTCAATTACCTGCATCTGAGGATGGATTCAGTAGATGCGATACTCCAACTGACCCTGGCAAAGAGCAGAGAGTGCTGGCAGAGATACCAGAAATGAGTCAGTTCCCACAACACAAATGCATATTGTAACAACAGAGAGGGAACAAGGAAAACAAAACTCATAGCAACACACTAAATCCTTGCTCTGAAGTAGACAGACATGAAAGACAACTCTGTCTAGCAATTAGACATTCTTTAAATCACAAATTGGAAAACTACAGAATTTCAAGGAAGATAAAAGTTCAATAACCAAGTGTCAATCCATGAGATGAGATTTTGTATGCATGTGATGTTCATGCCAGGCAGAAGAACAATGAAAGTAAATGCATTTGCACCAGGTGCAAAGTCAAGATGAGAAATTGAATGTCAGATCAAGAGATGACATGAGTGAATGCACTAGGCTTTGAATATTACAAAGTAAGAAAACAGAATGGCCATAAACTGAAGTACTTTTTATATTACACTATAATACTGCCACTAAAATGTTGCAATTTTTAATCATAAAAGCCATGAATAGGATTCCAACTCAAATTTTAGGTAAAACATAGAAGCTGGAGATTTTTGGCTAAAGAATGTGAATGTATTATTTTAGCGCGGGGGGAAAAAAAAGAAAAAAAAAGACAATTTATACAGTCAGCAAGATGAACAAGTTCAACCAAAATTTTATCCAGACCTGAGTCCATGACAGTATCCCAATATTAATGATGTTATGATGTTACTATGATGGTTTTGCACCTGTGGAATAGCTACCATGAATTTTACCCCAGGAAGTAAATAGTATGTGTGGAATTTTGCATGCTTTGCAGTGTCTGATATGTTAAGAGAAAAGATGAGAGAGATCAATGAAGTGAATAGAAAGCTCAACTTCATTGCCAAAGCATTAGAACTCAAAGCCTTAATAAAGACCTACCAAGAAATACAGTGAAGCATCTATTTGTGGACTTGATGATCTCAAAAGTCTCCTCCAGCCAAAACAATTCTATGATTCTATGTGCATCTCTATTCTGTGCCATACAGGCAGGTGATACACAGTGCTTCCCAAGTGGTCTCACAAAATCACCCTGAGAGTCTGAAGTGAGTAGTGACCTAGCCCCATGAGGCCAAAAGTGATGCAAACTTCATATTTGTAGACTGACCAAAAAAAAAAAAAAAAAGTTCAAGACATAGATCACTGTTTGAGCTCTGAGGTGAATTCCAGGCTAATCTGTCTGGTTTATAATCTATAATATAGACGTGCCTGTCTCGTATGATGTGACCATCAGAGAACCCTGCAGAATATGTCATTTCAGACAGCATGTCTAGAAAGAGGATGTCTGCACAGGGATAGGAAATTTTTAAAACTAACTAACTAAAAAAATAAATAAATAAAACTGTTCAATGAATGTGACTGAAGCACCAAAACTAGAAGAACTGTATTATGTAGAACTGACTTCTTATCCAGAGCAGTCCAGCATTCAGGAATATGGTAACAACAAAACCAGGAGATCGTCAGCCAGTTCTGATAGGAAGGGCATTAATGAGACCACTTTCAAGAAAAGAATGAAAGAGAAACAAAGGACAAAGAAAACATAACCAAGGATTTAAGAATACTTTCACCTCAAAATATATCTATCTTTTTTCCAAAGAACCAGGCTACAGGGAAGAAGCTTTCACCGAATGGTGAAGACAGCATAAGCATTTCAAATGAAGCAGACAACCTGAAGACACTTCAGGGCCATTGGGAACAAAGGCTTGTCTCCTGAAAATGAGCAGCATCCATGGTGCACTTTTGCACAGACTGAAACTGTCTTCTCATGATAAATAACATGTCTAGTTCTGCTGAGTTTATGTTCCACTTCTGGGAGTTTAATCATATTACTTCATCCTGCATGAAATAGCAAGGCTGAACTGGAAGATAAAATTAAGTCTGCAGAATGTATTTTTTAAATTGTCAGGCCAATCTGGAGAAATATCCCACAAGGAGTAAAAGTAGCACCTTGGTATATAATAGAGTTGTCATCAAAACATTCATGTTCTTTGGTTCCTGTGGGGCAGCATCATGAAACTGCGGTAATAAAACGGGTAGTGACAAAGGATGAGACACATGCAAAGGCTAATGCTTGCAGTGGAGGAAAGGCAGGAGAGCTCCCATCAGCAGGGACAACCTTTCAGCATCAGGGAAAATCATGCACTTGAAGGCAAGGCAAAAAGGTAGCCATGGAAGATAGTGAAACATGCTGTTGGCTAGACAGGTAACTCAGCCCAAGTAAAAAGCCACCAACTGCAGTTAAATCAATTAAATCAGCTAGATCAGTTAAAGTTTTTCATCATCAAAAGATTACATCAAAAAGAAGGAAGACTCTTGGGAGCACTGACAAAAGTACTTTCTCCATGTGGTGGTAAAACAATACCAGAAAGGAGCCTGATCTGGTGACTACTCTAATAGCCTACACTCAGGTGTTCCTGCCACCAGCTACTGTCCTTCAGCAGAACCTGGCCACCAAAGACAGCTGTGGGCAACCTCTGCAGTGACAGCTGTTTTCCCCAGGCAATGCTCTGCAGCATTGCATAGCCCTCTCCAGAGCATAAGACTGAATACAAGAAGCTTTATAGGCCCCCAGGGCTTTTTCTAGTCCTTCATCTCTTGTTGTAGATGACTGTTAAAGGTCTCCTGAAATCTGTCTTGGGTTATCATGCAAGACTGCCCTTCCAAATAAAATCTGGCAGATTATATTGCATTAATTTAAGCTGTACGCTCATGTAAACTGCTAATATACACAATCTCTTTTTACAATTCATCATCCTTTTCCCAAGTGGCAAACACCAAATACTTCTAAGGAAAACAGAAGAAAGCTTCCTCATCCTTGCTAGTTAAAAATTTCTATAAGTCATAAAATATGAGGCTTAATATCTCTTTCTAAATGTATTTCTAAATGTATTAGATTTCAAATGTCACACAGACAGAAGTATGAAATAGCAGATCTTCAAATACTATTCCTTTCCTATGTTTTTGATCTCTTTTTCAGTCTTGTCTAGTCACCCTTCATGACATACTGAAGCAATACTAGTAGCAACGGCATAGCACAGGAATCCAAAGACTCTCTTTCTGGGAAGGATTGGTCTTTTTGCACAGTATTGTAAGTGAAAAATCAGTGGTGGTCTGTGAATTGGTAATACTATCATTTATCGCACAGTTCTTCACTTCAGCCTTTTGGTATTCCAACAGCCTAGCTGCTTTTTGTCTGACAGTTTGCGTCATATGGATCCCTCAGTCAATTCTGTGATTTAATTGAGAGCAGTTCTGTAAGATAAATAAATAAATATTCCCCTTACAAGCATGAATTATTTTCTCAGGATGAAATGTAAGTAAATGTTTCTAAAGGATTAATTCAGATACATTTTTGTAACCTGTGCATTTTCTTCCACCTTTCTGATTTCTTCAATTCCAGATCATCAACAGATACATTAAACATTAGACCACAACCAGAACCTTGCAACATGCTGCTGTTAACCTTCTGTACCAATGAGCATTTACAAGTAATAAGAAAACAAAACAAAAAACCCAGAGGGCATGAGAACTAGATTATTTTCACTGTTTTTCAAGCACAATGAATTTTACCATATCCCTGTTCCAAGCAATGGTGCTACTTACATAATTCCTTCTTATTATAATAAATGCAAGAAAAAATTGAATTATTTTCCCAAAATAAAGTAATTCTGTGTTGACATCTAAATTTTCACTTTTTGTCTAAGAGAAGCATTCTGCAGAAAGGGAGGGGAAGAAAAAATTTCAGACTTCACAAAGTCACTACACTCCAGTAATAATTACACTTACAGAAATAATCAGAAATTTAATCTGCCACACCATCTCATAATTATCTCTTAAAGTTTTTCCTATTATTTCAGGCTTTGCCTCCAAGTAGCTAAATATGTATGATTCCCTGCAGCTTCGCTTTTTTGTACATTATGAAATTATCTGTGTCTTTTATTAATTTTTAAAGAAATATTTAATTATTGTTTTATCCTTATCAATATAACATAAAAGAAGAATTATTACATTTTCTTTAATAAGAACAAAATTAATAATCAATTTCTAAACCATGTGATTTTGAAAAGCAAATTTAAAAGCAATGATCATTTTTATTTATGTAGCAAGTCATTTCATGTTTTAGAGCACACAATAATTAAGGGTCATTTATTTAGTAAATTCAACTTAGTTTTCCAATGCAGCTCATATTTTGTTTGTTCTGAATTGTAGTGCAATATGAAAATGCATGAAGACACAGAATCACAGAATGTTAGGGGTTGGAAGGGACTTTGGAAGATCATCTAGTCCAACCCCTCTGTCAGGTGGGTTTTGAAAGTCTCCAGAGAAGGAGACTCCACAACCTCCCTGAGCAGCCTGTTCCAGGGCTCTGTCACCCTCACCATGAAGAAGTTTCTCCTTATGTTTACATGGAACCTCCTATGTTCCAGCTTGCACCTGTTGCCTCTTGTCCTATCATTGGACATCACTGAGAAGACCTTACAGCTGTTTGTATTTCTGAGCAGTGATTTCCCTTCTCCTTTGGTCTAACATCTAGTTTGAACCTATGATGGGTTAGTTGACCTCCAAGGACCAGTACCAGTTCAAGTTCCTGAGAACACTGGTGCTGACTGCCAGGCACCTCTCTGTGGGGCCTGTTTCCATGGGAGATGATCTGCCATAGCCTTTTTTTCCCCCCATTGCCACAGCCTGAGCCACAAAGTGGGGTTCTGACTATGCTGCCACAGCACCATACAGCCAGGTGTCTCAAGTGCTTTGCAAATATCCACAAACTTGTGCTTTAGAGGTGATAATATAACCTGAGAAATTAAGATCGCTGGTATTTTACAAATGGGTAAACTAAGGACATGATTTCCAAGGGCCATGCAGATATAGAGGCAGAAATAACAATAAATGATGCTTAATGAAGTCTATGAAATATATTTTACTTCTCCTACTGCTCAGTAGTCTTTAACAAATCCTTAATTGGCATAATTACAGTGAACTTCCCAACACCACTGAAGCTTTCCTATTTTCCAGAAAGAGAGTGTTGGTTATTTTTTCACTTCAGTCTGCTGTTGAGGTAGGAAAATGCAGGTAGCCCAGCCTCCTTTTCTACACCTTCTGTCATGCAGTTGGTAAACTCTCAGAGATGATCACAATATTTGAAATGGTTGGGCATCATTTCATCTGAAATGATGTAGTAATCTGCTCTTGTTGCTCACCTTAGTCATGTGCAGCATGTGAAATATCTAATGGGCAAGCAACGACTCAAAGAGCCCTAAGCAGCTACTGAGCTGTTCAATCAGTTTGGCTCTGGAAATATTGAGCCTGAGTCAGAACCAATGTACAAAGAGCCTGAGAGCAGTTACATGACTATAAACTTGGTATGCAGGAAGATCGAGCAAAACAAAACAGATGACAAAGGCACTATTTGCTTGCTGTTAACAATGCCTTTATAACATCACAGGCTATCTCTAAGCTATATTTTCCACTGCATTGCTGGCTTGCAAAACTTTCAAAGGAACAAGTTTTTCTGGCAGAAGAACACTGATTTTTATCTTTAATGAGCAGCCTCTCTATCATTTAGCTTCAGGAAACAGCTTCCTGGTTGTTAACTGCTTGAGAGTGGTGACAGACAGTCAACTTCAAAAGCAGCCAGAAGAAACTTTCTTGCTAACTTTGAGAAGGAATTCAAAAATGCTGAAAAGTACAGATGATGTTGTTATGGAGCAGGAGGACTCTGCTTCACACCATGGAGAAATGACAAGTTGGGATATCAATGACATCAAACTTCCCCAGGTATGTGTCTGTGTCTTGGAAATTTATCCAGTCGTCTCCACTGCTGATCTTAAATCCTTTCTCAGTCGTCTATGCTTTGTTGCGTTTATTCTCTTTGCCACCACAAGGTATGGGACAAGGTTTTCCAGAAAAGCTAGAAAATACTGAGCAAATATTGAGGTTTCCATACATTTTTCCTTAATCATATTATTGAAAGAGCTGATGATACATGGAAAACAGCAATGCTGCAGATGAGTTGCCTTTCTAGTTCACTGGTAGACGAGGTGCAGAGAATGCAGGGGAAAAAAAAAAAAAAATCTCTTGCTGTGGGTGCTCAGTTAAAGACATCCAGGACATGCTTTTTTCTCTGGATAGTGCTTTATGGGAAGTGAACACAGCACCCACAGCTTCCATGAAACTCGGTGCTCAGCCTCGCTGCAGATCCAGCTCCAGGCAAGCAGGTTGGCTTTCCACACAGGAGCAACACTCCTTTTGTGAGCACCTAGGAAAAGCTTGCTTTGTGTTTGCGGAGATTTGCTGAGAGGCAAAATAGTCATGTCTGTCTGTCTGTCTGTCTCCCTCAGTCCTTTTCTAAAGTCTTCTTATATAAACAATTTCAACCAGGCTCTCCACTGAAAGTCCATAGCACTCTGTACACCAGTGTCGTGTCCCTGGCCCTCACCTCAGCATGTGGTCCTTCAGCATCCAGATCTGCCTTTCACCTCCCAATCCTGTCTTCTTACCTGATCCCAGTCTCTTCCCTACTTTGCCACTGCTGTTTGCCCAAAACCTCCACATCCCAGGCTGTATCCTTCCCTGCCCTCCACCCCAAGGTCACCTTCAACTGCATTTCAGGCTGGATGCTTCCTCCACACCCTACCCAATGGCTTCTGGGGGAGCACAGGAGTTTTTTCTCTTCTCAGTTGATGTTCTTGCTGCTGTAATGGCTCTCTGTGTCTGGGATCAGCAATTTCCTACTAGGTTTTTGTACCCCCATAATATCTTTTCCCTCAAAACCATCAGCAGGTATGTTAGGTGCTTTATAGCTTACTGCATTTTACTTTGTTGACAGTACCCACTGAAGTGATGTGTGATTAGTCCTTTGTTTTGTTTCTTTTGTTGGTTTTGGTTTTTGTTTTTGTTTTTAATCTTACTATTTATTTATTTATTCTCCATTGATTTTTGGTTTTATTGTTCCTTACAGTATTTCCCTTGCTTGCCTTTTCTTTTTTTTTTTTTTTCTCCCTTCAGTCCATAACAGTAAAAACAAAAACAAAAACCCCCAAACTGACCAGAAAGTCAGGTTTCTTTGGACTTCAGAAAAAACACTATGGAAGTCTTTCACAGCAGTTAGCCCAAAAGGAACTAAAGTCCAGAACCAAAGACCTAATGCTGTAAATGTGGGCATATCTTCAGTCTGTTTCAGCATTTGCCCTTTTTCCAGTGAGTTGAGCCAAATCAAGCCAAATGATTCAATATAACTCCAAGCAGCCTGAAAGAGAAAGCAAAATCTCTTCTGTGAAAGCCAACTGAAGGTATTCAGGTGGTGACTGCTGCCTGCAAGGAAAGTATCTTCTATTTTACATCAGATGCCCCTCTTTCCTCTCCTGGGGGGGGGATGGGGGGCAGGGTCCTGCATAGAGCTGGACCCATAGGTGAGTGAGGACAATCTTCTGGTCAGGATTTCCTGATGCTTTGGAACTCACGGGGAAACACAGGGAGTTGTGTTTTTTCTGCCTTCTCTCCACCGAGCCCTCCTGCCAACCAGCATTACCTGCCAGTGTGCTGGAATCACCCAGGCTAGAGGGCACCCAGTAGAGGACCAGGTCTACTGTGTTTTTTGCACAAGCTGTTCTCTTCCCCAGCCTAAAACATGGCTTGCTTTGGTCTCTCTACAGGATGTAAGACAGATAGACTGGTTTCAAGAATGGCCAGATTCCTATGTAAAACATATCTATAGCTCAGAGGACAAAAATGCTCAAAGGCACCACAGCAGCTGGGCAATGAGAAACACCAACAACCACAACTCTCGGATCTTAAAAAAGTCCTGCCTTGGGGTGGTGGTCTGCGGCAATGACTGCTCGACCTCGGATGGGAGGAAGATCTACCTAAGACCAGCCATATGTGATAAAGCTAGGCAAAAACAACAGCGTGAGTATGAATATAGCGATTTTTACATGGCAGTTCAAAAGTGAATGCAACATAAAAGACATCAAAGTAGAGGATACCCTTTGGATTATCCAGCTTTCCCACTTCCATTCCTTGTATTTAAATGCTACTCTTGATTTTGGAACAATGCATTTTAGATTTTTTACTGTTGGGGGAGGAGTTGCTTTCTTGTTTGTTTTCTTTTTATTGCTATTTCTGATGGTTGGAGATTGATCCCCAGCCTTCTCAGGCCCATGAGTGAGGCTACTGAGAAAGCTCTACAGTGCAGGCAGATGACTGTCATGGTGTTTCTGCTGACCTGAATGCATGGGCCCAAAAGTAACTCAGGAGGCAAATCTTGCAGGAAAGAAGGTGCTCATAAATGATGACTGGAAAATAGGCCTTATAGTTATGTCAGTGCAGCAAGACAATGCAAACTGAGTACAAGCTGCATGCACATTTTTAACAAGGCCATTCCAAACAATTGTTGATGGCTCAGTAGAGCTAGCGCATACTGATTTCTGGATCTGATCAACATTTTGGCTAAAGAAAGATATTACTCAAGCACTCACTGAGGTCAGAATGATGTCCTCTAGAAAAAAATCAGACAAGAATGTATATGACATTCCAGACACTGCCAAGTTCAAAACAACTAAAACTGTCCATGGTAAAAAATGATACAATTATAATAAATTCTAATAGAAATAATTTTTGCTGGTTATATTTAATAATAGAACAGAATAAAGGCCATTATCAGTTTGCTTATATTGAATTTTGCTTATGTTTGGAAGTTTCTTTGCATAGTTTTTTCTCAGTGCAGTTTCTGAGCCTCAAACCAGAAGCAGCAACTCACCACCAATGAACCATTTTATCACATGGGACTTGTCTGACCAGTGTTGTACACTGTCTACACTTAGCCCATACGCAGAGCTAAACTACAGCCATTGCTCTATCACCCAATGACCCCTTCCAAGAAGGGGGATCAGGAAAAGGAGAGGGGACTCACGGGTTGAAATGAAAACAGATTTAATGAAACAACAAAACTAATACCAGTATAAAGTAAATGAAGTTATACTCAGCTCAGCAAATGTACAGCAATCACATCAAACATCAAACCAGTCCCCAGGAGCAGGGTGAGCAGTAAGGCCAGGAGGAACCTCAGAAAAAGCCCAAGCAGGAGATTCCTCTGTCCTCAGCAAACTTCTCCCTTTATACAGAGTTTATGGTATGAGAGACCTGTAGCCAACTTGTGTCATCTGCCCTGACTGACTCCAAACTGCTAATGGTCTGCAGACCATGGCAGGCCTATGATTCTGTCCCAATGAAACCAGGACATGCAGAAAATATTTCCCACCATCTTTGCTCCAGGAAAATGCTGTCCAAACTGCAATGGACCCCTGCGCCTCCTTTCCTGTCGAGGCCATGGTGGCTACCCAGTTACCAACTTCTGGAGGCATGAAGGCCAGTTCATATTTTTTCAGGTTGGTATAAAATTGCCTTAAATTATGCAAGTTAATTTTAAAGACTGCTTTTTAAGATTGATTAAGGATATTTTTTGTTCCAACAAGAAAGGGTCATTGAATATGACAAGGCCAAATGACTGTAAGGAGAAAAAATTTCATAATCATTGGGCAAAGTTCTAAGCAACCTGATCTAACTCTGAAGTTAGTCCTCCTAAGCAGGAGGTTGAGCTAAACTTCCAAAGGTCTCTTCCAGCCTAAATTAGCTTATGCTACTATAGTATTATGTTTTCATTTAGGCTGCCATGAAAACCTGTTGATTTTGAAGCATTTTTCCTCAGGTACATAGGAACAATGAGTCCTCAAAAAGTCAGAAATACCATGTTATGTCAACCTCTTCTCCAAGGCATCATGTGTAAGAATGAGGCTATCCTAGAGCAGGAAGTGATTGTAATCAAGGGACATTTTATGGAAAATGCCATCTGTGCATTAGATGTAACCTGTGTCTGGAAAACAGTTTATGCAAGTGTTTAAATAATGGGTACTATTTTCTGGAAGCTGTAGTTCTACTTTAGTACTGTAAACCACTGAACAGTGTCCCATTTTCTAGTCTTTCACTTATGTACAGGTTAAATAAAATTAATTCTCAGTGGAAGCTAATGGAAATTAATGTTCTGATAAACATGTCTAAACTCTGATAAGAAGGAAAATGACTGCAGGGGCACTGTAGCCAGCCTACAGAAGACCTTGTGGCTTCAACTGGGGCCCTAATGCAGGGAGCCTCTTCTGTGTATAAATGCAGTACAATGGTTTTATGATTTCAGAGAATTTCTACCCCATCACACTTCATCTGAGATATGTTTGTTCTTGAGCTTACATTAAATGTCCTATTAAATACAAAGCTAAATTGGGACATGTGTGTGTTTTTAGCCTGTGATACAAATTCTGCTCCCTTAAGATTAATAACAAGCTTGTTTCTGACTTTAACATATCATAATGCCTTTCTGAAGTCCAAAGGAGCTCATGACCATCCACGTCCAGAAACAAAACTAGAAGCAGAAGCAAGAAGATCAATCCAAAAAACACAGACAGCTTTTCCTCCATCTTCTCCGAGATTAAAAAGAATCCAGGAGGTTGAGGTAACTCTTACTATTGATCAATGAAATTGTGGGGTCAGTGATCAATGGTTCAAGGAATGGTGGAGGCTATCTGGGCTTTGGGTCTGAGTGGGAGCACGCTTTAAATCTCCACATTCTGTCTCGCTGTGATCAGGCCAAAAAGGAGCAGAGTTGTCCTGAGCATCCCGCTCTGCTCAGCACTGTCATCCACTGCCAATACGCCATCTCTGGAGCCTCTTTGGGTCTGGTGGCAGCAAGGCATCTATACTGGTAAACAAAGCAAGGCTGAAGGGCAGGCTCAGTCACATCGCCATTCACATGGTCCCTGACGTGGATTTGACCAGTGTTAACTCATGCTCACAGACAAAATGCTCTGGCATGGGTCAGGAGACAGCATGTGCCAGGGACATTCCCTAGCAGGATTTTGGACAAGGCTGCAACAAGTTTGGGTCTCTTAACTGTATACAGATGGATTTGAACAAATCTGTGCTCCTACATGCCATTATGGTACATACCATTATGTTACAAGCCACAGGCAGTAAGAATCTCAATCTGGTGCTGTGAAAAATAGCCCTTGGTGAGCTCCGACACAGCCCTTGTTTGTGTCTCTTCAGATCCAGAGGCTACCCAAAGCCAGGATGTAGTGTGGACACTGCCAGGCCAGGTGGTTTGGTCCATGTTACCAATGGCAGTCCTTGGCCTCATTTTATTTAGCATCATGGACATAGCTTTAGAGTCCCAGCTCTTTCCTTTTTTAAATGCAAGAGTTGCATTTGGAAAAAAACTCCAGCAAATTCTTTGTTACTGTCACTCCAGAAATTATTTACAGAGAAATCTGGGAATAAATTAGATATTTAATGTAAACAGTATTGACATTGAAGAATATTAGAAGGTTTTAATTGGATTTAACTTATAGTATTGCTTGCTCCTCCCCATGTATGAGCCCAAAATAGAGCCAGAATACATGGGATGGTTTCTCTATGGTGTCAACGGAGCTTTAGCTTCAAGTGGGCTGGGTCCCACATCAGCTTGTTGGAATTTCTTCTCACAGTGAACGGAGAACAATTGAAAGGAGCTTTGCTCCTCTGGCAGTCACTACTATAATTAAATGGATGCAAAAGTAGAATTACAAAGAAGAGGGACCTGTAAGTACTTATCAGAAGTGATAGCACAGAATGAGTGTTCTGAAAGGAATTAAAGTTTGCAAAATTGTACTCCAGTAATTAGAACAATTAAAGAAGTTGTGAAATATCCAAAACAAAAGAACCAGAGAATAATTCATGTGTGCTGCTCCATCCCTGAATGAAATTTCTGTTTCCAGGGTAAAAAGAAAAAAAAATACATTAAGACAGGAAAATTTATCAGTTATAAATAGAAGTAGTCCTGAAAAGCTGAAACACAACAATGTTATTGCAATGAAAAGATCACTTCAAAACGATCAGTTTAGAAAAAAGTCATACTTATCTTTTCCAAACTCCACAGAAAAAATTAAATAATTCTGTGATGTCAAATGTGTTAGCATAACATAATTTCAGGTGCTTCTTCAGTATATATGGTAGTGGACCTCAAGGGTTGTGAATGTGAGGTCTAACAATTCTTTTAGCACAAAAGAGACTTTAGGCAAAAACTAGTGAAACAAACTTAGACCTGTGATCTGGGAGCCCTGTTTGGTTTGCCCCTAAAGCCCAGTAGCACTGCCCTACAAGGAGGCTCTGTTACAGTGTCTGCCTTGTTATCTGTATTAACAGAAGGGATTGCAAGGGTCTCACAGAGGATGGGCTTTATTTCACACTGCTAGACTACGCCTTGTTTTACTAAACCATGCCTTGCTTTCCCAAGTCTCTGACAGGTGCAATGCCGACGTGGGAGGCTTTGCCTTTGCTTCTTTCCAAGACGGACACTTATGCACTACCTGCTAATTTGGGAAAATGTTTAAGCAAAAACGCCTGGGAACAGATGCTAGGCAGCTGCCCAGGGCAGTCACCGTGCCCAAGGGCAGCCAGGGAGGACAGGGGCAGCCAAGAGGCTCTGACCTGGAACAGAAGCCTGGACCTCAGGAGGCCCCCCAGCACCGAGAGGCCCTGGAGTGTCCATGCCATTGACTGGCCCTGCACAACCCCTTCCTCCCAGCACTGCACCCAACCTGACACCCAGCACATCTTGCCCATGGCAAAGGGCAGCCATGACTCCTTCAGGCCTGTTGCTGGTCCTTTGGGGGACGAATGGTGTGAGGCGGAATCCCTGCTGGCCCACAGCAGCAGCTGCCTCCTGCTGCCACCCTACCCTGCACCCCAGGGGGGCCTCTGCAACCCCCTCCAGATCCCACTGCCTCCACAGGCAAGTGAAGGAGACAGGGGTGAGGGAGAGTGCCATACAGGCCCCAGCTACCCCAGCGATGGCATGTTCTTTAACCTGTACCCATTACGGTGACTGGGTTTAAACACCCTCTCTCCCCCCTCCTCTGGCAATGGGCCTAATTCTCCATCTGCAACACAGATGTGAAAGCACTACCACGCCGGTTCCTTCTTTAGCTCCTCTTGCAGGCCTCGGGAGGGGCTTCCAAAGCTAAAGACTTTGTTGGTTTTTTTTGTTTTTAACTGTTACATTTTCCTCCAGTATTTCATTGATCTAATGAAAGGTATCAGCTGTTCTTAAAGACTGCCTTGCTACCATTCTGGTTTGGTAGTATTTCAATCCTCCTTGATACTTTGTTTGTTCAAGCCTGGGGGACTGTAGAAGGTGCAGAGAGATCATCTCAAGGACTATCACTGTTGTGTGCACCCCCCTGCACTCTTCCAGCTTCTTCAGGCAGTGATCTAAGACCTTCCACTGCACCAGCCCTGTAAACATATTGTGTAGAATCATCACAGAATGGTTTGGGTTGGAGGGGACCTTCAAAAATCATCTAGTTCCAACGCCCCTGGGCAGGGACACTTTTCACTAGCCCAGGTTGCTCAAAGCCCCATCCAACCTGGCCTTGAACACTTACGGTGACGGGGCAACCACAGCTTCTCTGGGCAACCTGTTCATGTGTCTCACCACCCTTGTAAAAAACCATTTCCTCCTTAAGTCCAGATTAAACCTACCCTCTTTCAGCTTAAAACCGTTGCTCCTTGTTCTATCTCTATGGACTTTGGTAAAAAGTCTTTCTCTGCCTTTCTTACAAGCTCCCTTCTCAGCCTTTCTTCACAGGAGAGGTGCTCCAGCCCCCTAGTCATCTTCATTGCCCTCCTCTGGACTTGCTAAAGCAGGTCCGTTACTTTCTTGTGCTGAGAAACCGGCATGACTGTCCTGCATGACTAGCCTCTGCTCCTCTCTGGACTGGGTTGCAGGGGCGGCTGGCCCTCAGTCCATAGAGGGAGATACTGGACAAATCCCTGCTGCTACCTCTACAAGGAAGAGCTGAGAGTTGTCATGTCTGGAGACACATCTTATGGCTGGTTCCTTTAACCACCATAAAGGTAGAAAGCCTTGGCTTCACAGGCTGCCCAGATGGCAGTCCTAACCGTGCCCTGCCCTGCCCAGGGTGCAAGCCATGCCCCAGTGGCCCAAGGTGAAATAAACCTTTTATTGGGATGAATCTGGGAGGACAGTGTTACAAAACAAGTTGCAATAAAAACTTCACAGTACCTCACACTGTGGTGTATCTTGTGTCCATCAAACAGGTTCAGTCTTATCATTTGTATTTTGTTTTGATTTGGTTCTTTTCCATCTTTTTAAATTCCTGCTTTTAAAAAATTACTTTGGAATACATTAGTTACTAGGGAAATCACTTTAACTGCAAAGGGTGGAGGTCAGAGACATTTATGTGACAAGATCAGATTATATAGAGAGAGTGTTTCAAAATATCTATTGCAATTTGTGAAATGAGGGATGTGTAGCGATTTGTTTTATGTGGAAAAAAATCTAAATGTAGCTCACAAAATGACTGCTGTTGTATGTGAAAGTTAGTTTACCAAACTTTTATGTAGTCTGTGAGTTACTCCCACGCTAATACCACATTTTGTCTGTTTTATGATGATTCTTTGGTTCAGTAACTAGGACAAGGAAACTTTGATCAAAGGTAATAACAACCTCCATGTCTAAGAGAGAAAAAAGGAAATCAATAGGATCCATAAGCACTTGTGCTTTGGGAGGTGCGTTGCAGGAGGAGGGACAGACAAGTCCCTCTGGGCTGTGTGTCCCATAGCTGAGATTCCTCAGCAACTGCCAAACCTGTCACACCAGCAAGGGACTGAGCAAGGCATGGACCCTGCCCACTGCCATGCTGCTCTTTTTTATCTCACCTCTCTTCTGAATTCTTTGCCTCTCTGCTCCACCACTGCCAGCATCACCTTTCAGCAATGGTACCATACAGATGTGTGGCTGGGAGGCTCCTCAGCCTGCACTGAAGTTCCATCCGTTCCCTTTATACTCGCCAACCCCTTCCTCTGTTTTTAAAAACTTCCAGCAAAGGGGAATTGATAATCAATCCCATAACCTGTTCCATGGCTTCACTGTTCCCATACCATTAGCATTTTTTCCCACGTCTGATTTTCTGTCCTTCAGATCAACCATTTCTTCAGCTTTTTGAAGATGAGTAGCATCCAGTTACTGAGTTTCACTGCCTTCCTAAAGGACTATTACTACCAAATCTCCCTGAAAGACAATTAGTACCAAAACCATCTTCCTACCCGAGAAGCAGGAATCTTTTTGTTGGTTTGCTTTTAAGTCTGATCCAAAAGGTTTCTGAAACAAAACCTATTCCTTCAAGCACAGCTCCACTCAGCAGCTACCTGCTATAGCAGTGCTGTGCCTTGTTCTCAAAGCTCCTGTGCTCACAGTCCTGTGCATCCAGGACTGTCCCACAGTCTGGGAGACCCCCAGCCCTTGTTCACGCAGTGTCCAGTGAATTTCCAAGAGGAATACATTTCAGAAGGACAGGTTATTCCTTTTTAAAAAGGAGGAAACTAAAATGTCATGATTTTTCTAAGGTTAAACACAGAAAAGCTTTCCAGATTTACAAGCTACCAGGGTCAATTTGACCCTTCCATGTTCTGCAAGTCACTGCAAGTGACTTCTGTGCTGGCAGCAACTCCCTCCACTTTTGATGCAATCAGCACAGTGGGCCAATATAATGCCAAATTTATATCTGTTTGGTTCAAAATATGAAGATACCAATCCCAACTCTGACCTTCAGAAAAAAATAAAACTTTTTTCAACATATTTTGACTATGTGAAAATTAACTTATATATGTGACTACTTTAAGCATCTTTTAACCAGCTCAAAGGTATTCTGCTCAATTGGGTGGTGATGAGAATCAGAGGTGAAAAGTGGCACTAAGATGCATTACCCTCTGCAAATTTTAAGAAAATATAGTGAACACTGAGTTAATTTGGGATAGCTTCATGAAGAAACACTAACTGGTATGCAAGGATCCACCCACAGGTAACTCTGTAACCTTATTCTCTGCAAGGCACAGATGCAGTAAAATGCTAGGAAGGCAGCAGAGATGCAAGGAGGTCAAGGATGTGGATGATTACACAGGCTAAATGCTTTGTTCTGGCTTATCAGTGCTTCAGATGGCCGTAGCTACTGCCAAAGCTTACGCAAATATCCCTCCATGGCCTGGATGGTCTATACTTTCTGCTTTCCCAAGGTCTTAGCTCTGAAAGCACTAGAGTAATTCTTTGGGAGTAATCCTCACATGTGCTCTGAAACAAATGTTTTTTATATGTAAGGGCTCTTCTGAGGCCATCAGAGAACCACAGCAATGATGCTCAGAACAATATATTAGCCAAGCTGTATCTTGCAGAAACACAGCTCCTATGGGGTTCAGTTTTTTTGACTCATGCAGCATTTAAAAATGAAATCTAGACCTATAATCAGAAGGAGAGATCTCAGTAATATGAGGCAGCAGTTAGACACCTCAATTTTTTAGTGTATTTATCTTCAGAGAAAAGGAAAAGCTTCTGTATCATTCATACCAATGGGAAGATGAGACAGCAGAATGGGGATGGGACCCACATCTCTTCTGGCCTTCCTCTCCATGGGGCCTCTACCTTTGCGTGTGAAAAGAATTTCAGGTTAGACTAAGCACAGACAGATGTTTCCATTTCCAACCCCTTGTATGAAGCCCCTGCCCTTTGGCAGACTGAGGCTATAAACTGTTTTATATAAACTGCAAGGTTATGGACTGTTTTCTAAAATATGGTCCCAAATGCATTTTCTGTACTTTTAAATGGAACAAGTGTGTCAAGCTGCTGGTGGTAGAAAGGACTCCAGCTGAGGAAGCTTTAGGAGATACACTCCAACTAGTTGTAAAAAGCTTCTCTTTCCTCATGGCCTTTGAGAGGTTTACTAATCCGGGTGTCTGGTACAGAAATTTTGCTCCACTTTCCCTCAATGTAGTAATTTGGGGCTTTTTAAGTAATTATGGTAAAGGAGTTAGAATGGGACCATCTAATGTGTTTTAATTTTATCACAAGCAAAATGTACAAGTGGCCCTGTGGTGGATCTCAGTAGGGAATATGGTCTGTCTTTGCCAGGAACGGGCTTTATGTGGCAGGGCAGAAACTGAGGACTCAGGGGAGGAAGAGGAGAATGGGCAGGTAGCAGAGTTTAATTAAGAAATAAAAATAAAGGAAGTCTGCTGATGTCAGAGTAGAAATAGATACAATTGGTAATCAAAGCAGAGCATTAATAAGATATTGACATTGCACATCTGAAGTAGTTTGGACATGGCTCTTGTGCAAGCTATGCAAACTGGTCCTGATTTGATACAGTGCCCCACTCCCCTGAGCTGCTGCAGTCCCCAGGCACTATGGGGTTTTTGTCTTTTACAAGGTGGCAGTGATTTCTTCCCAGGTGCACCAGAACTACCACCAGGACTGTAAAGCTGCCATCAACTGGCAAATCAGCCTGGAGCTCTACACCTCCTATGTGTACCCCAGCATGTCCTAGGTTTGACCAGGATGGTGCATCTCTGAAAAACTGTAGGTAAACTTCACCAACAAGGAGGACTCACCATCGATGCAGGAGAACCTGGTTAGGGAGCACTTAAACCTGACACAGATAAGTCCATGGGCCCTGATGGGATGTATCCATGAGTGCTGAGGGAGCTGGCAGGTGTCATTGGGAGGCAACTCTTGACAATCTTTGAAGAAGTCATGGTGATTGGTGGAGTTTCCTGAAGACTGGAAGAAAGCAATGTCATTTCTGTCTTCAAGGAAAACAAGAATGAAAGTCTGGGTAACAACTGCCCAGCCAACCCCACCTTGAAATCTGTGAAGGTGATGGAGAAAATCTTCCTGGAAACTTTTTGCAAACACATAAAAAATTAAAAATTGTTTGGTGCAGTCAGCATGGATTTATGAGGGGGAAATTGTGCTTAGCCAACCTGATAGCCTTCTACAATGAGATGAGTGGCTCAGTGGATAAGCAGTGGACTTTTTTTATCTTGACTTTAGCCAGGCTTTCAGCACTGTCTTCCATAACATCCTCATAGACAAGCTAATGAAGTATGGGCTTGCTAAGTAGATGGTGAGGTGGACTGAAAGCTCAGCTCTTCTGTGATTTTGGGCACATTTAGGATCAGCCATAGCTGTTCTCCTACCACCCAGCTGCAGTTTCCAGATGCTTCTGTTTGAGTTAGCTATGTACTGTGTGGCATATCTGAAAAGTCATTGAAGGGCCTGACATACTGGGAATGCCCCGGGGCAGGAGGACATGGCTTTTGTGGCCTTGCAGACAGCAGCATCAGCAATCTGAATGCCACAAGCATCCTTTCTTCTCCTCGATGGATTATTTGATTTCTGTGAGCAACATGAAATGATCTCCTATATGGCAAGTAGTTACTGAGGCACAGATATTCTCTTCAGAGGACAGGGCAAGCCAGGAAGGTTTTTGGCCAGTTTTTCACTCTGAGCTCATTTCTTCTGTTTCCAGTTAGTAACTGAGAAAGCAAAACTGCCTTGGAGAGCTTGTCTCAGACGAGTGTTTTTCTTTTCTCAAAACCAGTTATGTCAAGATTCAAACTTCACATCATTTGGCAATTATACCATCAGTGACATGGTTTAAGTCTTCTGTTACCAAAGGTTGCCCAATCTCTTTGGTTTTTTCTAAAGACAGATCATAAATAATACAAACCACAGCATAAGAGTGTCCTCTTTCCTCACTGCTTTCTGTGCCTGGTGGAAAAGGACAAAGCTGTACAGCAACTGCACATCCAGCTCCTTTTTGTTTCTAAAGGAGAGAGCGAATGCCTGTGGCAGGATCAGGTCGCTCACCCTTTTGCCCTCAGCAGAATGCCCATGCCAGGACATGGTAGGGACTGGTTGGTGGGGCCTTCTCCTGCCTCTCCTCACATCTGCAGCCTCTCCCCTGGCACCTGTGGGCAGCAAGGTGAGCTGGTGGCATCCCAACCTTACACTGGACTTGGGAACCTACAGCAATGAGTAATGGCTGCCACATGAACAGCTGTGACCAACTTAATGTCTGTGGATAGTGTAAACATCCAGAATTCCTCTGCTCAAGTCACAGCAAAGATGAGGCAACTGTGATCTTCAGCCCAGCTAGCAGTGGCCAAGAGCAGAGCAGGATCCCTGAAGGCAGGCCTTCCAAGGTGGCAGCAGAAGCAGCAATACATTTCAGGGGGGAGAAGGGGTGGTTCACATTTATTGACTCTGGACTTCCTTGATTCCCTGCAGAGAGGAATGGGATTCCCCATATGAGAAGGTGGGCATTATAGGACAAGGTGATATATGTATAAATGGCATGACTGGAGACCCACTGACCCCCATACTTGGAGGAAAGTCTAGGGGCAAGAGGAAGGCAGAAGAAAAAAGATTGGGGTGGGTGAAATATAGGATGGACAAACAGCTCCTGGCCAAAGTGAGTTAAAATAAGAAGTAAATTCATGTCTTGCTGGTTTACTCCACTAGAGTCATTGATCCTTATTGGTCTTTGATATGCTAAGGAGAAAACTTCAGGTCAGACTGTGATCCTGCCCTGCCCTTACTGCACTTTTATGCATTAAATCAGCCCTACCAAGAAGGACTGAACTTCCCAGAGGCAACACTTACCTTCTGAGAGCCAAACCAGGAGAAATAAAAACCCAAACCTGTTCCTCTCCATACAGATGGAATAGAGAAAGCACCAGCCTCATCTGGGCAGGGGGATGCTGCCTACATCCGGGTACTGCTGCTTGCTTTCCCTCTCCCACTCATGTAGCCCAGGGGTGGGCTGAGGGCCACTTTGCCATGGGGCACTTGACGCTCAGGAGGCAGTGACCCAGAGTAAAGCTTCAGCCAGCACAGCAGGTATGGCTGCTCCCTGCTGGTGGGGGGATTCTTGACAGAGCTCAGGATGACCTGCGCAGACCAGCGTCATGTCACTGAAATTGTGGGGAGCCATAGATCAGTGCAGTGAAACACACAAAGCTCACCCGAAGAGCACTACCCAGCAGGCTATCAGGCTGCTGGTAACCTGCACTCCTTTCCACCTCCTGGCCAACAGGATAACCCACCACTAGGAAAGGGCCGAAGGAGGTTCTTCCCTCCAGTTCAAGGGAGGTATGTTCCAGTTCTGTTTTTGTCTTATAGCTCATTAGTTAATTATACTTGTACAGCTAATTTCACAGGGTGTTCTGGTGTGACTCGACAAGATCTAACTTAACTAAAGCACTCAGACAAGGCACTCACTGGGTACTTATTGAAATGATATTAAAACTGGCCCTGTACCAGCCTACTCTTGAGAAATTCCAGAAAATAATCCTTCAAAGATACTATCTCATGTACAGCTTTACCTTGCTCTCTCCTGGTGCCTCATGGAACCCTTCTCACAGTGGAGGAGGTTTGCCTGACTGTTAAACTACCACCTTCACTGTTAACTCCTTTAACCAAGTGTGTGGAAGAAAAGGTTATCTTCAGCCAGATGAAACTACTCTCCAGAACTATGATTTGCCCAAGAAGCTCTCTCAAAAATATGTCTGTGGTGTTCCTGCGGTGTGTCTGTGAGCTCCAGCACCCAGCGTCCACCTCCCAGCCCTGGCTGCAGGCAGAAGAGAGCACTGCTCTGCAGTGCAGCAGCCAGGCTGCGGTGGCTTTGGCTGCTTCATGAGGCTGCAGACTCTCCACACAGCAGAGATGAGGCATCACGCTGTCAGTGGATAGCACTCAGCCTCCCTGCTGGCTTGTCCTTCTGCTTTCCCTGATCTCACCGAGCCCCATGATAAAGCATGTCATTTGCTCTTTCCTGTAAAACTAATGCTTTCTCAAAAGGTCCTTCCCCGGCGCCAAGAGAGTGCTTCAGTATTTTTAAATAGCCGGTCTCTCAAAAGCCCTATTCCAGTAAGAGAAGAAAACCTCATTACGCAGCAAAAAGCTTGACGTTTTTTCTAAGTACATCCTTTTAACACTGTCAGTGGGTTTTTCTCGGACACCCACACCCGCTCTGGTAGCATTATGGCTACTCTCCTCCAAGCCT
The DNA here is from genome assembly GCA_024611175.1 of Megaceryle torquata. NCBI lineage: Eukaryota > Metazoa > Chordata > Aves > Coraciiformes > Cerylidae > Megaceryle > Megaceryle torquata. Next base: position 81,471 of record JANIJG010014866.1, read on the forward strand.
GATCACTCCTTCATCCTGGCAATACAGTGTCCCAAACTCCAGCCAGCCTCCTCCCTCCTGTCATTGCACAGAACAGTTTTACGTTTTTCCCACACTTATTCTTGGACGCTAATTTAATTGTAAAAGTTCATTCAGAACTTCTACATACTTGATTAAAACCATGGTCTTACATGGCAGAAATTGCAAAGCTGGGTCTTGGCTTTCTCTGCTGCTCTCCCTTGTGAATTCATTGGGGTCTAATAATGGAACAGTACAAAGAACTATTAACGTATGTCATGGTTTAATCCCAGCTGGCAAGCAAACACCACACAGCTCCTCGTTCGCTCCTCCTCTCTCCCAGTGGGATGGGGAGGAGAAATGAAAAGTAAAATTTGTGGGTTGCGATAAGAACAGTTTAATAACTAAAGTTTAATAACTAAATAACTAAAGAGAAGGGCAACAAAGCTGGTGAGGGGTCTGGAAAGCATGCCTTATGAGGAGAGGCTGAGGGAACTGGGGTTGTTTAGTCTAGAGAAGAG
>JANIJG010014867.1:0-16116 GCA_024611175.1 Megaceryle torquata
GGAAACCATAAAACTGTAGAACAGTAATTAACAAGAGTATCTGTCTGAAATGAAATATGGCGAAGAACCACAATAGAAAACAGAGGCAATGCCATAGCTCTAAACTTGGTGTTTCATGATCAACATGTGATCAATTAACAACACCTGTATTAACAGTACAGCTATCTCAGAGTCGACTTCTGACTTTTCCAGGGCATAACATGGGGCAGCAGGATGGATTTGTGCAATTAAAATGCAAACACCTGTGCAGACTTTTAAAGACCAGATGTTCTTCTATTAAACAAGCCCTGAGGTTTGCTTAGAACTAGCACCTGCTTTGTAGTTACATACGGTCACCTGGGTTTCAGTTTTAAATTTTGAATGTCTTTGGTTCTTTGTGCACAGGAAATGCCTGTATTTAGGCACTTCTTTGCAAGAAGGCAAATTACCTTGTCTTCATGGTATGTTCCAGACTTCATTCCCACCCTTCAGCTTTCTCCTGAGGTTCTTTCCTGGATATTGTAAAATAGCCCAAGAGTTAAAAGCTGCCCACTGTGCTGTGCTCAGTGCTTAATTCTTTTGCTACCTTTAGCTACAATGAACAATTACAAAAATGAAGCAAACCTCTAATGAGCCACTACAGCCAATTGAACTACAGTATCCCTTAGGCCACAGCAAAAATGGCAAACTTAGTGGCTCTGCTTTAGTTTCTCTTGGCACTTTGCAGACACATTCATGGTCTCTGCCTGGCAACTCCCTGGTTTATAACAACATGGATTTGACTTTGGGTCTGAGCACATATGCATCCTCTGACTAGGGACTCCCTCCTACCATCTGTTGTGTACCAGCTGTACTGTCCCAGCATGCACCGAAAAAGCCCACATGGCTTGAGACTTGCAGGTAAGACAGTGCCAACAGCTGCCTCCTGGTGAGCAGATTCATAATTAGAGGAACAAGACTGTCTGCAGATCCACATATTGAGTGAATAGAATGGCTCTGTTGTTCAACTTAATAAATCTCGGGGTCTGCATCCATCCTGTACTTAGCAATATATTTATAATTTTTGGCAGCAAATAAATTAGCCAGATGATATCTCAGTCAACATCTCTGATGATTTCACTGTAAATCACAGTCTGCCTACTTTCTTGTCAGCCTTTGTCAGTAACAGCTGATACAAAAAAATCAGGTTTTGTACTCAAAAGCCTCAGCTAGAATAGGGAATTGCTTGATTTTGAGTGTTTTTAATGCCAAGTAGGATCTAGGATCTAGAAACAAGACAAGAAACTGGGACTTTTTACACACACACACACACACACACACACCCCCAACAGTGTTATCTGCTTAGTACTAAGCTCTGCAATCTGCAAGTATAATGTGCTGCCTGACCTAGCAAGTGATCTAATACAACAGAGCAGAAACACCCTACCTCATTGAGTAAGCAGCCAGCAGCATACAGGATCTGTCTAGTGGTAAGGGGGTAAAGCTCCAGCTGTACTCAGTAAGATAGGACAGATTGTTACATGGAAGCAACTTACTAAGGACTTTCAGGGTGATGAGAAAAGTAAAAGTGGCCTTGAATTACAAGAGAAGGGGCAACCAGCTCTTCAAAGTGATGGTCTCCGGCTCCTTCAGGCATTGTGTCACTGTGTAGGTCTTTGTTGCAGTTTTCAAACTATCTTCATTTGTATACTAACTCCTTTTTTCATTGTTCTGCCCAAACAAAAAAGAAAAATGTTTAAACACAGCCTAGAACCAAATCACTTCTGCATCTGCAGGAACTGTTGTATCTCCAGAGCAGCAAATTAGGAGCAGCAAAGCAATCCCTGGCTATTTTTGTCTGGATATCTGTGGTGAGAACAGATATTTGATGATTTGCCTGGAGCACTGGAAGACTTAACATCAGCTTTGAAAGTGTAAGATACATAGAGAGTGAGAAGAGAGACATGAAATGTTCAAGATGTGGTGGACTGACCTTTTGCATTGCCTGATGGAGCTTTTGCGGAAGTGGATCATTCAATTCAGCCAGAAGTGTTCAGCTTGCAGGAGCAAGAGGGGAGCTTACACCAACCCTTGATGTAAAGACTGAGCACAGGCATGAAAAAATTGTGATTCTCAGTCTATAGTATTTTCAGGACTGAGTTCACAGCTATTGGATTTCTCCAACTTGGCAGATTTTTACCCTTTCATTATCTAGAACTCAAATGGCTTACCTCAGTAGCAGTTAGAGAATTCCCATTCTATATGTTAGTATGGAAAATACACAGACATATACATATGGTGTATGCATCCACTTATGCATACATAAACACACAGACATACACATATGAGAAAAAATGTGGAGCTAATAAGTTTAATCCAGTTGCATTTTTCTTAATGAGATCCTCTGGTATGAGCATGGTAAACCAGAAACACAGTATACATCAAAGGAACAAGAGGAGACATTTTGTCGGTATTTTGATAGTGTAAATCATAGAAACATGGCTGAAAGAATTCTTTCTTCCATTAACATAAAAGCCTCTTTTATTTGCACTAAATCATCTGAAGCTGTGACTGGTGAGTACTGTGCTATCCCATTGGATTAAGTACCCCACATTGATGTGTCTTGTTTTGTGATCTCAGTTCAGAATTTTAGGGAAAAGGTGCTCAAGGATTTAGTGCAATGATTCAGATTGTCCTTTACTGTGGAATCACTTGAGGAAGCAGGGAGAAACTCAAGTCTTCTCTCTCTAGCAGCAAAAGCCTCAAGGGGCCAGCCCCACTATCAGGCAAGCTCTGCCAGGACCCTGAATACCCATTTTCACAAGATGTTTTGCTTCTTCAGCATCCTACTGCTCTTGAAAGCATGATGCAGCTTGGGATGCAGGAACAGCCTATGTCCATGTTGCAGGGCAGGGCACTGCAAGCCACTGTCGTTGAGCAGTGCTCCCTGCATAGGGCAGAGGCATAAAGTGAGGGGAAGCAGATAAAGAAGGAATTCAAGCAATTAGCCCCAATACTGTGCAAAGGGAGAAAACAGTCATGTGGAATAGTTACTCACGTGCAGGTAGTAAATTAATTCCGGAAATCTCAGTGGGATCTGGAGCTACAAACTGGTGTGTGCATGGAGAAATTAGCTGGTGGAGGCCAGGTTTTCCAGGGAGTTTAGGCAGCCACAGATGTAGGTAGACCTGTAGCCCCAAATCCTCACGAATATTTAGGCACTTATCTTAAGTGGGTGCCAGCATCTAATTAATTTTTATGGTTTGGCCCTTGTGAGTTTTGGAGAGGTTTAAGACCCGTATCAGATTCCTCAGGTACCTACATACCTTTGCAGATTTGTCCTTACATGCCTAGCTAGAGATGTGAAACACAATCAGCACTGTTATTTCACTTCCTTTAGCCTGTGTCAACAAGTCTTTCCTTGACAATTTAAGCTGAAAACTTACATGAGTGTAACATAAATTCTGACTGAATTGTGGATAGGCTGCTCCTTTTTAACCCCAGATTTTAAATTCATTCTTATATGAGAGTTACTGGCATTAGTCCATACTTTTTTCTTCTGGATTTCATTTCCCTCAATAATATTCCTCAACTCTTTTTTTTTTTTTTTTTTTTTTTAATTAACCATTTATTATATTTTTAAAGAGCCAAAAACGATGCATAAAACACAGACATTTGGGTCTGACAGTAAGAAGCCAATGATGCCTTATGGTCACATGTAATTGTCATAGGTCTATCTAACAGCACATATCCTAGCACTGATGTGTCCTCCAGCATGCATTAGCAGTTCCATGCCATTTTCTCCTTCTTGTCAGAGCTACTTACAGCACCATTTCCTAGCTAGGTCTTTCTGTGCCCATTTTATTTCCAAACCAACTTCAGATCTCCATTCATCTGTCCTTATATGATCCATTTTGCCTTTTCTTTTTAAATGCTGCCAAAACTGGCATTTTGACAGCTCTGGAAACAGAAGTCCTCTGTTCAGGGAAGAACAGCAACAAGCACAGGGACTGATTCAAGTAATCTCAATCCTACTCAGACAGTATAACCCATCCTCCACTGGAGAAGACGCTCTCAGGTGTAAGAGTATTTTTCTTTCCTCAGAACATTCAGGTATTTCATTCCCGTATAAAGCAGTCTGCAAGCATTGACTGGTTAATGATGAGTGTAGTGTCATGTATGTGACAGCAACTTGACAGTGACCATTTTGTAGAGGCTGTTGGACCAATGTCAGATTCCACCCCTTCCATGGACAGAAACAGCTCCATGTCTTTTGTGTCCTCTACCTACACTAAGTTCATGTAAAAGATCACACAATGCTAGACATCTTTGTGTTATTTGGTATGGCTTCTTGATTCTGAGTCCGTTTGACAATGTTAAATAAACTTTCTGACCATGGGGAAGGTTGGACATTATTTTTTCTTGTCCTTATTGAAATATATGCTATAAAATTAAATTAAATAAATATTGTCTGTGTCAGTAATACATTATTTTAATGGCACACTTATCTAAACTGAAATATAATTTAAGAGCAATAGAAGCACTTATAGTATCCAATCTTTCTATGAAATATATTCATACCCATAATAATGGTGTGACATTGAATCATTTTGATAGGATCCTTCCTCATTGTATTTTTCTAGAAAGTCATCAAATAACAAGAAACAGCATCTACAATTCACGTGCTTTATATTTTTCTGTATGCACTAAGAACACAAACAGACAAGACCTTTTTGTCTATTGGTTCAGCTATAGTTAAGTGAACTGTTGATGTTCACATGTTTCTCTACCAGTTAAAACTTAAAAAAAAAAAAAATTGAGCAACATATTTAAATGTATTCAACCCATTTAAACCAATTAGTACTCCCTCAGTTACCCAGCTTGCCATGCTAAATATGTGCGTGTGAGTCCTGAACTCTCCTGATCACAATGACCCATTACAAACCACTAAATTAAGCACTGTGATAGGGTGTCTGAGGGCTGTTAGCAATTGAAAATGAAACCTATGATGTCTGGCTAAACATGCTGTCCTTCTGGTGGAGATAATTTATGGTTTGTTTTCATTTCTTCACTGAACTGCCGTGATACAACCTTTTTGACCTCTCATTTATGAGATTTGTAGTAGTTCAAATCATCATCTGCATTCATAAATGTTCCCACAGGTAATGACACAAAGCAATTCAACAGGAATTTATTGAGGAATTTTGATTAAAACTGAGTCCTGAAGATGTGAAGGGCCTAACATCCACAAAGTTTTATTTGAGAAGCAAAGTTTTCTGAATCTTTAGGTTTCTAATATTTTTCCAAAGAGTGTGACCACGTTAAAAACTTAATTAATCCCTCAAGCTTAAGAATCATTCACTTACAGACATTATTTTATTTTTATGCATGATGCCAGGTTAGTGTAAAGTACTTTTGCAGTAATTTCCCTTTAGAGTTCTTTTTTTTCCCTTTTTTGAGGTTTTCCTTTGAGGTTTGTTTAGAATCAATGTGGGTACTGCAACTGTTATATCAATCATATTTAGTAATTCCTTTTTACAATGTTATGCACACACTGCAAACAAAAGAGACATTGATATTAAAAAGTAACAATTATTGCCTGCGAACTATGACTACTACAGTTATTTCACCTGTAGTATACACAACAAAGAATTTATTCATAGTTACAGGCTTGCAATAAGATTTGCTTTGTAAGGAGGCAGACTGTTTCATATCAAAGTTAGGCAGTATTATGAAAGGATACAGAGAAGTTTTTCAATATTATCTCTTCAAAGATATAAAAATGCTGGACAGGAAATATGTCTTAAAATATGGTATTTTATATTTTTCATAGATATAATAGAGTGCTGTCTTTGTCTTGCTTGCTTTCTTCCTATCCAATATCTGAGACTTAATGTTTATATCATCTTAAATCATTTCCAATCTATTAATATACTGCATTGATCCACCATTCATCTGATTGTTGAGAGGAGGACATTAATGGTTTCCATTAGTCCATTTTCTACTTTCCACATGTTCTGATGATAATAAATCTTTTCTTCATCAAATTGTGAGGAGTAGCTGGTTCCAGCAGAATAGGCTGCATTGCAGATGATGGAGGTTTCTAGAATGAGAAGAAAAGGAGCAGTGATTGTCTCTACAGTAGGAAGAATGGCAGGTTCTTTTGTAGAAGCCATTTATGAGAAAGAAGATGTGCAGGCAGGCAAGAAGGCTCAAGCTGCAGACTGAAAACCTGGGGGCCAACATGAATCCTGTAAAATCAGACATGAGAGTGTGAGGCGATGAGGCTTGGTGTTGAGGCTCAGCAGCACATCTCCCAGGTATGAGACAGCTCAAATCTAGACCACTCCAACTGGAAACAATGACCTTATGTAAAAACTAAACCCCAAGGAGTATGACTGTGATTCCTTATATATTTGCACTCCAAACCCATCCCCATGTGGCTGTCTTTGAACTGTCTTGTTCTCTAAGTAACACTGACGATTTTGTGCATTTTCTGAATAATTCCTGAAGAAGTGGGGTAAACATGAAGTTGAGTTGAACTAAATACACAAGGATGGTGTCAGTTTCATAGACTGAAGGTACATACACTGCATGCATTTACAGACAGGCACAACACCAATACCATTAAGAAATCTTCCTTGCTCTTTCCTTGCCTCTCAAACTTGTTCGAGGTAACTTCATTCTTTGGCTTCCCTGCCAAAAGCATTGAAAAGGCACTAGTTACATGTCACTGTTCAGGACTCTTCATTCTGAAACTTCAACATCCTAAAAAAGCATTATGTTTTGGAGCACAGAGTAGAAACTATAAAATATCCTCTGGAAGAAAACATCTAGGCAGAAAAATAATTTTGAAGCAATATAAGTATTTCAGTCTGGAAGAAAATGGAGCTGGCAGACTGAGAACTGAAGTCCTTGGTTCAGCCACGACATCCTCTACCCTTCTGCTCTGAGAGAGGAACCAGCTATCTGGCACCCATCAGAGCCACCAAGGAACTCCTCAGTAGTCACTCTGGGAGGTCCTGGCTTCACAACAGGTGAGCCATGCAGAAGCCCAGAGCCCAGGCTTCCACCTCCCAGTATGACTGCCAGAAGCCTAAGCACTCTTAATCTCATCACCTTTTGTTAGAAGCGCCTTGAAGTATGGACATATTGTCAGAAGCTCCTTGCAATATAGACATTTTCATAAAATATTTGTGTATCATTTTGAGATGTTTTAGATGTTTCTGGAAAAAAAAAGAAATCTATATAAGTTCATGTCCTCTCTTGTGGTGATGAGATTTGGCTCATTCTCATGTAATCAACACAGGTTTAAATAACTGAATCCTATATAGTTCCATGAATTTACAAAATAATAAAAGCAATGTAGGCAGCATGGGAATGAGGGTCCATGGATTTGACTTCCTTTATCAAAAAGCACTTGCTAAACATAATGCATGCATAATTTCACCCAGCAGTGGGTCAGGAATATGCATATTTTCTACACACTATTCAGAACAAATATTGCATGTTGTAGTATGAAAAATGAAGAGCTATGGAGTGACCAAAGCTGTTACATGTAACCAAGCCTGCTTTTTTTTCGAGAGAATCCTTCTTTCAATGAGAATTTACTGATCTGATCTATCCTATATTTGAAAGGCAAATAACACCTCTGCTTCATCTTTTTTCACAACATAAAATCTATGGCAGCAATAAGTAAAGCAAAGGTGAGCAGAAGAGCTCAGAGGTAATATTAGTGGAGCCATCATTCCTTCTTTAGGCAAAGACAGTAATAAAAGCTCATAAAGTTGTTTTCCTTGGCAGGATTTCAAGTATAAGTCTCTAAAACACAACTTTAATGGTCAGGAGTTGGCAAATCATCCCTTTAAGTTTTACATGCTCCCACATATTGCTCAATTTGAACTTGTCCTGACATCATCTAATTTAAAGTTGGACACAAAATTCAGCATTTTGGAGTTTATTGATAATGAGGAGGAAAAGAAAAAGAAACAGAAACAATCTCATATTTAAAGAAGATGTTCATCTACACCTCAGAGAGATCATATATACATGCAAGTCCATGAGATAAAAAGCATGGAGAGGATACGGCAGGAATTCTAAAGGAAAATTAACAGTATTAAATAAAGCATCTGCTGAACATGGGGTACACAGCTTTGCCAGGATATGTTTTGGAAGTTATTTTATCCATAGTATTGTGTGTAGTGCTTTATCTAACAAGTTTTTAAATTGAATCTAGCTTTGAACTGGGTAAGAGTAACCTTGATCAGTTCCAAGAAAAAGTGGTCATGAACTTGAGCAAGTTTTTCACTCCCACTCCCACCCTAAATACTTTAAGAAGTTGTTGACAGATTGTCAGACTCTGAGGACTGCATTGTAGTGAACAAGCCAGATGACAAAGAGAAGAAATTTGCCTTTTAAGGAAAAAAGTTGACAGCCTACAGACCACACCTACTGCAATTTAAAAGCAAAGCCATCTATAAGTACAGCAACTGAAGGAGCTTGCAAGTGGAACCAAGGGAGCTGGCATAGTGTGAGGAGCAAGTGCTGCATTTACCAGCTGCACAATAATTTAAAAGTCTTTCTTCAATTTATTTTAGTTTGAGGTATTTACCAGGGACCATAAACACTGTAGCACTCCACAAGCATGTAGACACTGACAGATCTCTGGGGAAGAACTCCAGTCAAAGTGAATATGCAAGATTGGGGTGGGTGCTTCTAAATCAGCCTTTTCAATGTGATAGATAATTATGTCCTTCACCAAATAATTTTGTGTGATATTGCCACAATAACTTTAGAAATGGTGTCACCTCCATACTGTAGTTAATGTGTATTAAAACAGAAAGAGGAGAATTGTAATTCTAGGCCAAAGGAGGAGAGTGGTGAGAAACCTGAGGACACAGTCTGGAGGTGACCTCTTTCCTGCTTCTAGGGGACAAAAATGGAATTTGTTTTTCTTTTCCACCATTAAAAATCTTCAACCTGCAAAACAAAGGATAAAAAACTGATTATAGCAATAAATCTCATTAAATTTAACCTTACAGAAGGCTATGGAATATTTTCCATGGACTTCTGATATTTCTTTAATCTCTGAGTTGATTCATGGTGGAACTGCATCCCATGCTTACCAGACATAGCCTTGAAAGGAAGTGGTTAAGCTCCATCTGCCAAGGTGTCAGAAGAGTGTGTATCTCTGCAGGCAGATGATCCAACTGAGCTGCTGAAATCAAATAGCATGTACCTGATTAGATTACTGCAGCAAAGTCTCACTTTGAACAGGGTTTCTGTAGAGGTGTCTAGGAATGGGTGACATGTCAAGTCCAGTGACATCACCAGAGGAAGAAGCTGTGGTGGGTGGAGGCAGAAGAAGCCAAATGCTGAAGAGGAATGAAGTGGTAAGAAAGTGAGATTCTTCAAGAAACAACAGCAACTGCAGCACCAGCAAAACAACAAAGAAGCCTCTTAACATCTGTGTTATTTTTAAAGTGTCAGAGCCTGGGGAAGGGACGAGCAATAGCAGGTTGCTCCTACATCCACAGCACACAGTGGAAGAAGGATCAGTTTGTTTATGCTGTACCTCCAAGCCAAACATTAACCTCACTAATTGTAGAGAAACATGCCTGCCAGCAATGCTGAGCTGGGTGGTGGGTTTTGTAGAGCAACAGGATGGCAACATTTAATTAATGTGTTTCCATATTAGAAGCCACATTGTAGCCCCAAGCACAATCGCAATGCAGGCTCTGGCAGAGCTGCACTACACATCTGGCTTCCAAAGTGTCTCATGTTTTGGTGGAGGAAGGGAAAGGACTCCACACTGTGATGCCACAAAACCATCCCAACACTGAAGCCTTGCCAGAAGCAGGGATGTAACTCTGACTTTCTTAATTACTGGTGCTGGCTGTGGTAGATACTTTGGGTGCTCTGCCCACCTGGATGTTCACAGGACAGTCTCTCCTGAGGCAAACAGCTGAGCAGAGCCAGTTCTGGCAGCTAGAAGATGATCTGCTGGGAGCAGAATTGGGAAATCATCAGTACAAGACTATGCAGGTATCCTCTATGAGCAGATCGAAATCACACCCCTGTGTACACAACCTGAAGTAGGAGGCACAACTCCTGGATAACCCAGCCTTACACCCTTCTGTGATGTGAGGCTTTGGGAAGGGGTTAAGAGGAGTGATGAAGGCTCCCAGTTCTGAGTAGGTGTCACAGTTTAGGGTCAGGGCAGCCTGCTAGACCAGCCTGCTAGAACAGATGCTCTCTGTTAATCACCCTCCCTCCCCAAAGGGGAAGAGAAAGGGAATAAGGGAGAGGGACGCACGAATTAGAAAAGGAAACTAGAACAGCTTTAATGAAAATGAAAATAATAATAATGGAATATACACAAATATATACATAACAAATATCAAAACCAACCACCATAATGGTAATTACGTCACTGTCACCACTGATGCTGTGGAGCAGGCACCAGGAGAGTTCCAGACTGGGCCCAGCAGCAGACAGGAGCTGTGTTCAGCAGCTGGATCCTGGTGACAGATTCAGGAACACACAGATCAGGATCAAAGGCAGAATGGACAGAATCCTCTGAGGAACCTCCGAGGAAGAAAATTGATCAGATTATATGGATTTTATTCCATATACAACTGCACTCAGCTTCATCATCACTCCATGCCTCAATTTGTCATCCTCTCAGTGGTTTAATAACATTTGTTATCTTACTTTGCAGGCAAACTGCAAACCTTAGTGTGTATTATTTTTACCCACTACAACTGAATATATTGTGAAAGTCCAAAGTGGGTGGTTCTAGAAGAACTGTCCTAAACCAGAAAAAAAAAATAACGTTCAGTCTCCATTCTTTTAAAAATCAGGAATAGATAGGATCTGGTAAATGAAATATCATGCACAACATGCAAATGCTTTTAAAATACTAGGAGGATACAGAAGAAGAAAGATGCTCGTGATTGGAAAAACCTCTGAAAAGGAAGTCAGAAAAGATTAATTTGTAGGGTCAGTAATAGAGTACTTGAGAGGTATTGGCTTTCAAGTGAAAGGTACTCTTCACTTGTGCCTAGGAGCTGCTCACAGGTCTTCAGAAAAGACATATATCTGTAAAGACAGTACAAAAAGGAGAAGCAGGATGAGTCAGTTTAAGTCTTTGTAGCCATAACTTTGAGGAAAGAACCTGTAGCATTATGATGAAATTTCAGCTTAATGGGGGACAGCTGCAGTGTAGCCAATACAACGGAGTGCAATAAAAATTCACTTGATGTAGATAGATGAGCAACGGGAGCTGTTAGACAGCTTATTCCTCATGGTAAAGAAATGTCACTTAATGGTGCTAAAGGAAGAAAGGAAATTGAGAGCATATGTCATGAAAGGGTATGTTGCACTAAACAAGAGTATCTAGCAATCATCTGAGTGTGTCGTCTTCCAGTTCAGAAACAGCATAAGATGCCATATCCACAAATGAAAGCATGGAAATTATACAAACTGCAGGACTGGAACAACAACAACAAGACAACATAACTGTTTACAGCAATTTTTAATTTAAATTAAAGGAAGATCATAATCTTCAAGATTGAAACTGAATATTGCCCAAAGTAGTTTATGAGAACACATTAATTAAAAGACAACATACAAACACACATGTGTGGAAAATCAACCTTCACTGAATATATCAAGTCAATTTTCAAACTGTGTAGATGTCTCCTGGAGCCTTCTAGTACAGACTGGTGATGGAGTGTGATAGCTGGTGAGCTGGCTATTATTTACATGGAGGCTGGTTCAGAATTAGATTAACAATCTAATTTCCCACAAAGAGCATTTTCCAAAGACTAAAAGGTACAGCACTGTTGCGGGGGGGTGAAAACGTACAAAGATGCTTCCCCTTGTTACTTGTTACAGAACCCTAACCAAGGCTCTACTTGCTGCAAAAATGAGTGGAATGCACTTCAGATAAAAGCAGTACTACAATTTATTAAGCAAGAATAATGGCTTAGCTAATTAGTAAAATATAGCAAAGAATCAACTAAGTTCAATGAGATTCAGTTGATGGCAAGGTTACTATATTACTTGCTATAAGGCAATTAATCAAAAATAAGTGAATGTAACAAAAAAAAAAAAAACCAAACAAACAAAAAAAAAAAAAACCCCAGTGTGATTACCTTATGAGTAAATTTGTGTGTGATTAACAAAATCAATATGATTATAATATTTGTACTAATGAACCTATAAGCAATAGAATGATTTTTGGCTGAGGGTATTGATCTTTTTACAGGGATTGCAAATGGGGCAGAAGGAAGGGGCAGCCCTCCTCTCTGGTCATGAGGTTCAGGATAGACCCCCTTTCCCTCCAAATTCCTTAAGGGAATAAGGAAAGATCTACCTCTAGTCCCAGACCTGGTCAACAGTTTATGTCTAAGGACATGGGGAAAGGATCAGATATGAGGTGTTGAAGTTTGTGTAGTGCTTAGTGTAACACAGCACCTTCAAGTAAATGATAGCAACAATTCATTAACACCAATATATTGCTACTAAATCAGAATAAACACTTCCTTATAATAAGTGCAATAATTTCTATAAGATCTGAAAAGTGAATCACACACACAGAGCTATATATAAACACACATATATACAGGTTAACCTGTGAATAAGATGGAATTATTATGTGGATTGAAAATTAAATTGGGCAGCCTGAGATCTCCAGGATTTTGGCAGACAGACAGTATAGTTGAGAAGTCCCAGCTCAGGGGAAGATAGGAGACTCAGGCCTGATGAGATCCTGGATTGCTCCAATGGGCCTCACTTAGGACCAGTATTTATAGAGTCAGGAGATGATTGACTTCACGCAAAACTAGGCTGGTAATTTTCCACTGCAACCAACAATCTCCCTGGGGGGGGGGAAGAAGTGCAGTCCTTCCTTAGTTCCCCCAACCACTCTATCTCAGTGACTCATTCTCCAGGCTTTAATCGGGATAGATTGTTTTGGTTCCAGGTGTCACACAAGGTCAAAATACATCAGGAACTAAAACTGGTTTTGGTTTCAGGAGGCCATATACAAGGATGAAGTGTACAGGAAAGCAGGGCCTACCAAGTCTCCCACACTCCTGCTCTCATCAGGCTTCAACAGTGTCTAACAAAGAACAGCAGTACCAGTTGTAATGCAACCTAGGAGCCTTTTGTAGTGCAGCTTGGGAGTGAGCTTCTTTGCAGAGTGACCCAAGTCTGTACCACCACAGGCTGGAATGATCACCCTCCTCATTTTGTTTGGGTTTTTTTTTTTTTCATACTGACATTTTTATGGCTGTTGTTTTTTTCACTGTATTTTACAAACAGGGTTTACAAATAGAATAAGTACAGATTTGTGCTTGGAGCAGCTGTTGGCCAGATACCACGTTTCTGTCCCTTGGAACAGTTACTGCTTCTCACCTGCAGCATGGCTAGCCACCCTGGTGGTATGCCAGCCTGTGCTTGCCTCCCTCCTGGCAGTGCTGAAGCCAGCTGGGGAAAGCTGTCATGAGGAGCTGCACATGCTATTGGGCTGGCACTCAGCTCACTGCTTCACTTGCCCTCCCCCAGCTCCATTAAAAATATATTTCAGAAAATAACATTCTTTGTAATATATGAAGGAGAGCCACGAGACTAACCTTTTTATCTCTGATGTGATTTCTTTCATTCCCTTTGCAGTTGTTTTACAATATTTTTTTAACTCACAATATAAAGTAGAATAATTTTTCCAGCACCATTCTCTTTTCCTGAGGCTGAAGCAAAGCATTCAGCAAGACCTGCACATCTTTCCAGTCTGGACTATGACTTTTCAATGACCAGTTTAAAAGACTGATACATTCTCTGTGGATTTTCCTGATAAGACCCAGCCTGTGGTGAAACCGGTTAGGAGTTGCAGGCTGAGAGGCAATAGAGGTTACCATAGGCCCTATCCTCTACTCAGGCATCTTGTTTTCAGCAGTGATGCAGGGAAGAGGCTTCTCTCCTCCCCTCTTTCCTCACCCTGCCTTCCTCTCCCCTTTCACAACTAGAAACCTGTGTGCATCATTGTACCCTTGACATCAGTGATTATCTGCTCCAGCTCAGAGTTTTGCTTATGTAGATTTAAAGGCAAGGGCTGTAGGCTATGGAGAAGTGTTTTGAGAAAATTTGAGATGAAATGTGGTATGTTATTGTTAGTAATGCTGTTTGCAAAGCTGTGCAAACTAAAACCACTTTTTTTCTAAAATTTACAAATCTGTCTTGCAAGCTTCAGTAGAACAAATTAAAAATAACATTTTAGAACAAATGATCATTTGCTTTTTAAAATAAAGCACATTGGCTTTTTTATGTGTGCTTTGGGAAGATTCTTTGGCCTAAAATAAGCTAAAATTTTCCCTCAAGTTTGTTTTTGTTTTTTTTTTTATTATTGTTTCATTAATAATTCACCACTTCATTTAGAGGCGCTTCAGAAAAACAAGCAAGCTTGTGCTTAAGCATATGTATAAGCCCTTATCATACATTGCTGACCTCCAGTTGTAGTCTGCCTAGGCTTTAAAGGAAATTCCAGTATAGGACCCAGTATGAATCTATATGCTTTAAGAGAGTATTATTAATAGCTGCACATTTCCACCTTGGTTTCCTTTCCCTAATTATAAATATTTATGTATTTATTAATAGCAAGAATGCATAATATGTCTAGTCTGGAGGTTTTTAATGTATGGTTTATATTGATGTGAAATAATTTGAAGATTATACATATACTCACCGAGTTCAGAGCGTGGCCTCCACCACTCAAATACCAGCATCCTTAACCATTCAGTCTTCAGTCTACACTTACATTTTTAATAGCTTCCCTGACACAGTTTAAAAAAGAAAATTAAAATCTTCTGTATGGCCTTTCTTCAAGTACATCACAACAGAGGGGAATTTCTTCAGAATTACTCAGAGCTCATACCAAGAGTGCAGGCAGGTGATGCCATGTAGAGCGCAGCCTAAATGCAAATTAAGGAGAAAAATATTATTTTAAGAGTAGAGAAGTACTGATATCAGAAGAAATATTTTCTGTGTATTTGCTATTAAAAACATAGTTAACAAGCTGTTAGAATTTGAATGGAAAAAAATCACACATACTTCTCTGAATTTAAGAATTCCAGATTTTATTTATAATGTAAGGCACAACCCCCATTCCATTTCAAAAATGCAACAAACTCTTTTTTCCCAAGTCTACCAAATCATCTGGTATTTTAACTTGCCTGTAGTAAGAGCATACCTTGACCCTCCATTCTACCTGACTGCCTGGTGAGAAGTTGAAGATGGGCAGGGTATGAGATGCAGCAAGCAGAGGGATGTGGAAAGTGGGAAGAAGATGCAGTGAGAAGCAGCCATGCTGCCCAGTTCCCTCCCAACTTGCTGCCATAGAGCAAACCTGGACACAGCAATGCACAAAGTCATGTTCCAAATCTGAATGCAGAGAGATATGTCAGGATGCTGGGGGAAGATGTATTCAAAATGGCACATTAAACAGGCTCAGGAAAGGGTGGAAGATAATATTACTGGTGATGAACTGCATGTTTACTGTTTAATGGTGTTTATTACATGTGTGGATGCAGGCTGACAAGAAGACAAACCTGCTTCCCTAGCAGATAGAGTGGAAGTTGTCTTCCTGAAAGATCTAGACAGAGAGGTTTCTCTGATAGCTTGCTGGCTATTGTCACTGTAGGGAGCACAGAACAGCATTTCTTCAAGGCTGTGTATAGGGAGTCCTGTCAGTGAACTAGTCATTTATATGGTGTATTGGGTTTGTGTGGCAAGGTTTTGGTAGTGGAGGGGTTACAAGGGTGGCTTCTAGAAGCTTCCTCCAGATCTGATAGAGCCAATGCTAACTGGCTCCAAGACAGACTCGCTGCTGACCAAGGCTGAGCCAATCAGCAATGGCGGTAGCAACTCTGTGATAACATATTTAAGAAGGGAAAATGTTGGAGAATGGCTAGAAGACAAGGGCCATGTACCTTTAAGGGAGATGCTTTCTCACGCATGTTGTTAAACTCGGCAGTAGATATCTCAAGAAGCAGCAGAGAAGACATGACTTATGGGTCAGCACGACCCTGGGCTTGTAAGATAACAGGAATGTTGTGGTTTAAGGAATGAGGAGGTAACTTGCAGCTGCAACCATAAGAG